>VMDO01004220.1:0-128620 GCA_007922755.1 Pedetes capensis
GAAAATATATATCCTTACTATTCATCAAAGCCCACAGCCCCAACCTCTGCCTCTTCATCTGGACTTCTCCTTAATTTCTGTTCTTCACTGAGAAGGGCTTCTGACTGAAAATTCATTTGTAGAACAGAGATAATTGGCACACTCTGAACCCAATGAATGTTCAAGTGTCCCCGCCTCAGTTTGCTCAGTCGTCTCTCTGCCCCAAATACTCTCTGGGGCCCCTCCCCAGGGAGTGATCTTGCCTAATCCTAGCCATTACAATTTTGAAGCATCAAAATACCCTAACCATAGAGGAAGAATAACCCAGGTACAATAAAAGGGGAGTTGATCACCCACACAAGCTCTTAGGGAAATCAGGCAGCTCTCTCTCTGGTATGAAAAATATGGGTCTCCACCCCACCACAAAAAAATCCCAGGATGCCCCAGAATGCAGTTTCTTTTCTTCATGACGTGTTGTAAAGCACGTCAGCTGCTCCTTGTTGCTGTGCAGATCACCCAACATCGGGTCACTCAGAGAGACGGCAGCGCTCACTAGCACAGCTGATAGGATTAGGAGATGGTGCTTTGTCAGCCCTGACTGAAGCCAAGAAAGCCCCAGCGTCCATCAGGTGAGCTGTGAGGAAGAGTGGCTGTGCAGACAGGGCTGTGTCTCTGTGGTATGATGCAAGTGTTTTCTCTTTGGCAGTGCATTTGTATTGTGTTTTCTGTGAACTTTGCATTCTGAGGGGGGTGCCTGTTAATAAAAACCTGTCCTTTGTCACCATCTGGCTTCAGGAATTGGCCAGTGACACCTGACAGGATTTTTGTGAGGGTCAAGTAAGATTATATATGTGAAGGAGCTCTGATGAGTACAAAGTTTTGTGCATGTGAAAGGTATGAGTCATTTAATTGCAAATTTCACATCATGAATCAAATAATTTCTCCCAGACTTCGGACATACGTGTATTTTCTTTCCCTTCCCCACATTCTACATCCTCTCTATCTTCCATGTTTCTTGCCAGCCTGGACAAGTATATTATTTATAGTTTTTAGGGGTTCAGTCCTTCTAAAGCAGTTGATATTTTCTAAAAACAAGCAAGACATTCATTTTTCAAGGGAAAGCCACAAAATTACAAAATGAGACCATGTTTTAGTGGAAAATGAAAATGATACATAAGAATATTACAAAGCAGATGAAAGATGAATATATTCTGCAATATTCAATTATATCTCTTTGATGATATATTCCAAATGTTGTGAGACATTTCTCCTAATGACATGAGAAACGCTCAAATGAAATTAAAGGCAGCATCGATATTATCATTTGTAAAACAAGCCTTTTAGAACAGCAGAAAAACAAGCTTGGATTCTAAAAGTACAGAGCTAAGAGTCATCTGAACACCAAACCATCAGCCTTTCCCTCAGCAAGGTTGCTATGGTGACAAGAGGGCTAGTGCACAGCTTCTCAGTGCCTGCACTTCTGCAGTAAAAGCTTTCACGGAACACATGTTGGATTTTTTAGGCACACACCCCATCATAAAATACAAAGACATATTGGAGGCAGCTTTATCTGAGTCATTTGCTAAACAGAAGTTGTATTTGTGGTCTTGTGGGTTATGGAATTCATTCGTTCCTGCATGCTTTCATTTCATAGTTATACATTGGTATCTATGGTACAACAGGGATAGTACTAAGCACTGCGTATAATCCCTGGTGAAGACAAATAAGTAAATTGGGAGTTCTTATACAAGATCAAAACAGCTCTCCTGTGGATAAACACAGGTGTCCTGGAAGTACCAGGAGAGGTTTCCTGGAGGAAGCTGTCTAAAATGAAACTTACTCTATCTGTAGGAGTAGAGAAGGATGGGTGGGTAACAGGCGATAAATGTTCTAGACAGGAGGACCAGCATGTTCATGAGTCTTAGAAGAACAGGAAACTTCCAGGGAGCTGAAGGGCTACCATTTGGGTAGTGTTATTTGTGGAGGGAGAGCAGCAGGGGATGAGGAAGGCTAGGGAGGGCAGGGAGTGTCAGTAAAGGAGGAGAAATAAGACTGGAGAGCCAGATCATAAAGGGCCTTTGTGCCATCTTAAGGAGTTTAAATATTAACTGGAGGACAACAGGGAAGTCGTTAGTGAGTTTTAATGGAGGAGCATGGCTTGATTTAGCCTTCCATAAAAACCTCATGGAAAAATTAAAAAACTAATTGGCAAGAAAGGAATAAGATGCAAAATTGGAAGCAGGACAACTTTAGTTAGATCATTATTAAAATAATCTAGGGTGATTACAGTTAGACTCCAAATGAAGGCAGAAGTTATTAGAGTCAGTTCTTTGTTCATAGGGTAGCATGGAGATGGCTATCTGTGATGATATTGTGGATGATCACAAGAGAGTGAGAGGAGGTCAATAGAAGGAGAGGAAGAGGGGAGAGTGAGTGGGAAAGAAGGGTCAAGAACAACTCTAAGGTTTTCACTTCGATAACTCAGTGGAGAGTTTCTGCTTGGGTCCCCAGACCCAATTCTCAGTTCTCCCTAGGGAAATCAGAAACATCTTTTGACCTTAGTAGTTAATTCTTTCTTGTTGTTGTTAGGTGCCATTCAGTCTTGTCTGACTCATAGTGACCCTTTGTACAGCAGAATGAAACACTCCCTGACACTGTGCCATGCCTGGAACTATGCCAGTGTACCTCTGTTTTGGGGATTGTTGCAGGAGTGGGTTGCCAGGTCCTTCTCCTGTTTTTGTGGTGCTAGTGATCCAACCCAGCGCCTCAGAGCACACAGAGCAACCACTCTACCAACTGAGCTAAGCCCCAGCCCCTCCTATCTCATTTTATATGACCCTGGCACATAATTCTAAACATAACAGATTGTGTGGCTCACCCTGGACCATCATTTTCCTGAGGTCCATATTTGAGATAGCTATGGGTGTAGAAAGTAAGAATTAATCACCTCTTCTCCCCCCCCACCAATCCTAAAATTACCAAGCTCACCATTTAAAACAGCTACATAGATTGAAAAGGGATCAGGATTTGTAGAATAAAATCTCTTGGGGTTGCAGAAAGAAGTAAAATTGATTCCACTAATCCTCTAAATTCAGGATCTCTCTGGACTCACAAGATGCATTCCTAGGTTTGAGAGTTGAAGACTCAAAGAAATGTTGTTTGGAAGGCAGACAAATGGTGATGGTGGAGGTTTAAATACAATTTGCAAGAATTGCAGGCCTCCCACGTAACACAATGGGGTATAGGGACCAGACGGTTCACTGCCCCATTGCTAAATTAGAATATCTCCAATTCTGAATAAAGGATATGTAAGTAATTTTAGGGGCTGGGATTTAGCTCAGTGTGTAGAGTGCTGTTGTGTAGTTTCTGAGGTCCTGAGTTCGATTCCCAGTACCACAAACAAGGGAGAAGGATGTGGCAATCCACAAACAATCAGCCATTGAAAACCCTGTTAGTAGCCGCGCGTGGTGGCGCATGCCTGTAATCCCAGCGGCTCAGGAGGTGGAGGCAGGAGGATCGCAAGTTCGAGACCAGAGGCAGTCGGCGTAATTTAGCGAGACCCTGTCTCAAAAAGTTAAAAAATGGGGTGAGGGTGCAGATCAGTGGTCCAGCACTTGCAGAGCATGCAAGTGCAAGGCCCTGGGTTCAACCCCTGTACCGCAAAAAAAAAAAAAAAAAAAAAAAAAGAAAAGAAAAAAGAAAGAAAAAAAAAGAAAAAGAAAAAGAAAACCCTATTAGTTTCGCTATGAGTCGAAGACGACTCGAGGGCACCTAACAACAAGTCATTTTATATGCTGAGTTCCATCACCAGATAAGAGTTAAGTATAGCAAGTGTAATAAATCAAGGCCTATAATTCTGTTCTACATCCTTAGTTTGAGAGGTTTTTGAGCTTTTTTGGACAAATCCACATCACAAAATACTTTTCTGCCTTTCATATACAAAAGGCGTCAGCAAATATTGGACCCCCTGGACCTGACCTAACCAGCCTTTGGAAAGTTCTGCTCAATCAGCTGGGTACAGCTGTTTTGTTTTCCTCACCTAATCCTCACAGCTCCCCTTGAGGTGGGTATAATTATAATCGCTCACTTTAACAAGGAGAAACTTGAAGTTCACAGGGTCATGACCTCTGGCACTGAGCCTCTCAGCTTGAAGGGGACTGGCCTGCTGGCTTGCACTTGGTTTTCCCAGCTGCCTGGGCTCCTTCCTGAGGCCGCTGTGGGGTAGAGCTGGGGAAAAGGCTGTTCTCCCTGCCAAGCGCCTGGCTGCCCCACGCCGAGGGAGCGAGGGAGCGTGCCTCCTTGTTCTCTGCCTGCGGCGCTGCGCTGCGCTGCCAACCTAAAGCCCTTCTCACGCAACTCCCCCCCCCCCCAGGAGAATGGCAGCCTGTGAAATCCCGAAACCAAGATGCTGTGTCAGTCCCGCAGCATCGACGTGGTTGGGGTCCGGGAGATGAAGGGGGCCCCGCCCTGCCACACTCGGGTAAAGTTATTGAGGGAAGCTGTATGTCGACTAAAAACCGAGAGGATAGGGGGTGGGGTCTCGAGGGAAAAACTTCCCCTCTATCTCCATTTTGGTTGTGATGTCACAGCCTTTCTCACCCTCTGGATCCAACTCGAAACCCCATCAAACCCGAATTCAGGTGCAAAACAGAAGGTGGGGAGCACTTCTGGGCTGGAGATACTGCTAACCTCCGCGGGCCCCATCAGGTCGGGCTGGGCACCGACGCAGGAGAGCCGAGGGGACGTGGCAGCGTCTAAATACCGTGGGTGCGGCGCGCCAAGGTGCGAGCCAGTGGCCCGGGGACCCGCAGGTGAGGGCTGTGGCGGGGAGGCGCCTCGGAGCTGTGGCCCGCAGCGGCGGCGGCGGCGGCTGCACCACGTGTCCGGCCGGGGCGGGGCGGGCGGGCACGTCCTGGGAGCAGAGCGCGAACCGCGGCAGCGGCGGCGGCGCGTCCGACCCGCAGCAGCAGTAGCTGCCGCCGCTGAGGTCGCCCCCAGCCGGCGAGGCTCAGCTTAGTTTCCGCGTTCCGGTGCGCGCAGGTGCCTCCTCCTGGACGGCGGCAGCGGCGGCGCGAGGAGCCGGCGGGCAGCGGCGCGATGGGGCCCCTCCGCGAGAGCAAGGTAAGCAGGGCGCGTCGGGTGGGCGCGGGGTGGGGCGGTGAAGGGAGGTGGACACTGCAGGAGGAGCCGGCCAGGTGAGAAAGACAGGGGTGGCTTGTAGGGTCCAGGGAAAGGAGGGACAGGAGGCGGTGGGCATGAGCGGAAGGCAGAGGGCATTTGCTTGGGATCCCGCGGATGGGGAGGTGGCGTTATAGCACTGAAGGAAAAGATTTTGGGGGTTGCTAGGATGATTAAAAAGATCGACTTTAGAGGATTATCCCTCTGAAACCGGGGATTTGAAGTGAAGCTTTCAGAGGGTGTGTGTGTGTGTGTGTGTGTGTGTGTGTGTGTCATGGGCGAATAAAAGGAATTGGATGTGTTCGTGACTGAGAAATAAGGACTCCAGGGTTTCAGTGACCCAGCATTGGCTCAGGGTCTGCGGTATGCCAAGTGGAGTGGCCAGCGTGGGATACCTGCTGGGTGACTGATGTGCAGGGCAGATCCGGAGGTTGGGTGCGTCTGGTGGGTCCCTGGATAGCATGGATGCCTGAGCCACCTCACAGGTTCCCTGCCGCTGGGGTTTCCCCTTCAATTCCTACACTAGGTGGGCCTCCGGAGGTATTTACTTTGGCCTTGACCCTTCCTGGTAAGCTGAGGAAAGGAGCAGAGGGTCATGTTGCGAAATGCTGTTTGTTACCTAAGCCAAAGCTGCCTGTCAGTGGCAGAGGTTGGAGGGAGCAGAGCAATTTTTGCAAAAAGCTCTTCCAAGGAATCCATTTTAAAAGGCGGGGTAGTAGTGATGACCCTGAAAAGCAATGGATTTGAAGATTTGAAGCTCACTCTGCTTTTAGATGATAGACAGCTTTTACCTCCTTTAGCCTTGGTTTCCTCATCTGTAAATAGGGACATGAATTTTTCTGTGCTGCAGCCTGGAGTGTGAAGATCAAGTAAGACAATGGCAGGGAAAGAACTTTTAAATTGAAAAATATTGTTAAAATATTACTTTATATGCATTTTTTAACCAACACATGACAGTGCTGCATTTTTAAGGGGAAAGAAAAATTTCTTCCCATGGGTGGCTATGAGGAAAACAAAAGATAAACAAGATAGAAAAGGTGGAGCCATCTTCCTGGGTATTGGATTTGTGTTTGCTTTTCTGTTGGCAACAAGCCTCCTGTACCAGGATATTAATGAATAATTAAGATCCTGTTAGGAAGAGGAGGGTTTTTTAAAGATAAGTATGTGTGATCCATGAGAAAAGAATCGTTACAGGTAGAGGGGCCTACTTTGTGAGGAGACAGAAAAACAGAAGTGCAGTTGTCACAGCTAATTCAGGAAAAGCACAGTGGAAGTCTAATGGGAGGAATAAACTGGAGTTACAAGTTAATGAAGAGCCTCTGATAGCCTCAAGGTTGCAAGTGCTAGAGAAAGCCAGAGTGAAGGTGAGTCAGGAGTGGCCTGGGGAAGTAGATGGCCTTTCTGGTGATGGGCCCCCTCTCATGCATGCACAGGGGCTATTCAGAGGATCAGAGGGGTAAGTTCAGTGCAAGAGTTTTGAACCTCATTTCAGCAACTGAGATAAGGACTACTCAGAAGATTCAGGATTCTGAAATGTGACTTTTCAGAAACTGAGGCTTGAAGGAGCAGGCAGGAATTGAGAGGGGGAAACAAGTCTCCTTTTGTTTTCTTTTGGATGTCCAATTTTGAGAAGGAGCAGCGAGTGCATCATCATGAGAAGGAGATTTCTCGAAGCCGGATTCCTCGGTTGATTCTGCGGCCCCACCTGCCCCAGCAGCAGCACAAAGTTTCCCCAGCCTCTGAGTCTCCCTTCTCAGAGGAAGAGAGCAGAGAGTTCAACCCCAGCAGCTCTGGGCGCTCAGCGAGGACTATTAGTAGCAACAGCTTCTGCTCAGGTATGGTACCCATGGGAAGCCACCACAACATGAAGCATGTGTCCTGCTGGGGGGTTGTGAATGGACCTGGGCTGGGTCTCCTACAGCCTAGAACTAGACTTCTAGTAGGATGACTTGTATGTTGAACCTTTTCGGCTGTTGAACCCACAAATACAGCAGTTTCATATGGCTCAACCCAATGGAATTCATACCTATTTTTATGCATTATTCTATTCTAGTTTATAATTTAGAATGTAAAATCTAATTTCTTTTTTATGAGTTTAAAAAAGGATTCATTAGTTATCTCTGGAAGTGATATTGGACTGAATTTTTTATTATGAGCTGTGATCTTGTGATTATGGAATCCCCCAAAATAAAGCAACTTTTAATAAATGAGGTCAAGACCAAGGACGGCTACATTGCAGGGCTACAAGCCTTGTAGATTAGTGTAGAAGAGCACAGGCTTTGTGATCTTCCAGGCATGATTATAAAAGGGGCTGGAATCCCCGATCCTGCTACCACTTACATACTGTGTGGCCTTGTACAAGTTGCTTAAGCTCCTTAATCCTCAGTTGTTATATCCATAAAATGGGAAATGAAAACAGAGGTTGAGTATCCTTATCAAAAATAGTTGGGACCAGAAGTGTTTTAGAGATTGGATTTTTTTTTTAATTTTGGAGTATTTGCATTTACATAATGAGATATCTTGGGAATGAGAGCCAAGTCTAACCACAGAATTCATTTATGTTTCATGTACCTCCTATATAAATAGCCTAAGGTGATTTTCTGTGGTATTTTTAGTGTGCCTGCTTGCCTTTTGCCAGCAATCTGTCACATGAAATCAAGTGTAGAATTTTCCATTTATGACCTTATGGTGCTCAAAGACTTCACGTTTTGGAGGATTCTGGATTTTGGATTTTCACACGAGGGATGCTCAACCTGTGCCTACAACCTGTACCTACTTTGTGGAGTTGCTGTGAGGTTGAATGAGACCATTTCCCTACATGTCCACCTAGCACTGAGCCTGGCTTATAGAGATGTTCAATAAATGATGGTTCTTAATATGATGAACTATGCATGTCATTTTTGGTACATGACTGAGGAAGTTTCCTTAAAGTTGTCAGTGTATTTGGTAAGAGTAGAGATCTGTTTTCTAGTTCCTCAAGATGCCACCATTATCACCTGACAGAGAATAATGATACTCATTGAAGCATGTAACATCAAAAGATTTGTGTTCTTTGAGAGGTATTAGGAATCTGGGTAAAATTTAAGGGAGTGACTGTCTTGTGATTAGTAAAGGATGTTTTATAGTGAGTTCTATTTTAGAACTAGTTGAGGGAACATGTAGTATGAGGATGATTACCTTATGAGAAGGGATATATGAAATAAGATGCTATGATTAATGCCCTAATTTAGCAAGATGCAACATTCCATTGCATTTAGTGCTGGGAACTACATTTTTCAAATATTTTTATAAATGCGTCTTTGGAGTTATGGCATACCTTCACAAAATAATTTCATACTATGCATAAGTTACATTTAAGAAATACTCTTCTGACTACTTTTTTTAAAAAATTTTTTTCCTCTTTGAAAAATTCTGTGCTTGGTTTTGAAAAAACACTGTCAAAAGATTATGTTTTGAAACTTACATATTGCAATTTGAATGAACAAAACTAATTGAAAGTGGAAACCCACTGAAAATTTCCTTACTATTCTCCCAAGAAGAAAAGATCAGAATAATGGACAAACTTGAGCAAATCATGTTTCTAGAACCTACAGTTGTGTTTGCAGAATGTAATGTTGCTTATCTCCATTTTGGAGCTCAGAGTGTGTGGCATCATTTCAAACTGACCCTGCCTTGTTTTCATAACTTAATTCCACACTTATTCCTGATGTTTTTTCCGCATAATGCATTTCTCTGTGACTGATTTCAGGGTGAGTAGAGCTATCAGAAAATAAAAAGTTAAAGCAAAAGAAAACTGCCAAATATATTTTAGGAAATACAAAGGCAAACCAATAAAATTATTAATTTTGGTTCTCAGTCATTCTCTCTCAGACCCATTTCCTGAATCATCCCTTCTTCCCAGAGGACCTGTTTCCCACTAAGGTCATAATGATGTATGTGAAAATCGAAAGTAGATATTGATCCTTCTGCCATTAACTAGCTGAGAATTGGGTAGGAGAAATATATAATTATGGGTGTCTGTAAACCGACCTTTCAATCTTTAGCTTTGCACCCTGTCTGCAGATAGGATTCCCTCCATCCCTGGGCCTCTCCCTCATCTTTCTGGGTTGGTAATTCCCCAAGGTTTGGGTCCAATGTCTTTCCCTGTCTTATTTTCCTTTCCTACAGAGCACTGATGAGCCCTACAAAGGCTTTTGAATGCTGTGCTGACTAAAATTGACAGCAGCAAGGCCTTTGGGGGCATGTTAATGATGCCTTAAGAGGTCAGTTGGTGGGTAGAAAATAAATGGGCTTGGCACTATGGGGAGTGCTAATGCTGCAGGCAGTGAGAGAGAGAATGTACAACATGGCCAGCCAGCAGGGGGAAATAGCTGGTATTAATCCAGCCACTGGAACGCTGAGGCTGGAATATGTGTTACTTAATCATGGCAGTTAAGTCAGCTAACAAGGTACAAATGTTAACACACATTAAAAACGCCCTTCTCTGCTTGAATTAGACTAAAGTGACTTGGAGGTATCTTGTTGTCACTAAAATTTCATGGCCTTGCAGGGATCTTTCTGCCTTAGCTTATACTCATTATACTTTGTCACATTCACTACTGTGAAAGGGAATATGAGGAGTGAAGGGAATTCTTATAATCTGGAAGTGAAAATAGACAGGAAGATGTGAGTCAAACACCATGAAATATAATTTGAAATTTACATTTTCCCAGATCTGTATCAAAGGCATTAATTGTGAAGAACATCATATACCCTGAAATGTTCATTTTTTAAAAAGAAAGATAATTAACATGGGAGATTAGCCTTTGAGAGTCAGACCTTCTTGTCATTTATATAGAAACAAATATTCATGGTAGTGGATGGTACTTACACTTTGGAAAAATAAAGGGCAACTCTATGTTGATGTTTCCTACACTCCCAACCCCATGTTTTTCTTATAATTTTACTGATCTATGAAACTAAAAGACTGGCACCATTTCCAAAGTGACCTGTCCATTTTTACCTGCTTTCTCTTTTCTCTCCCCTACTCTACTGCCCTCCTTTCTTCCCACGGGAGCCTTGGCAAGGAGCATTTAATAACTGGATATTCTATATGCTAATTTGTATGTTGTACCTACCTCATTTCAGAGGAAGGGAGTTGTATGTGACCTTTTGCAATTCATTTGGGGTGTGTCCACAAAGAGCTGTTCTTTGCATAGCTGCTTATTGGCAGAATCTCTTTGAAGGGGTGTGTGTGTGTGTGTGTGTGTGTGTGTATGTTTGCAATTGGACATCATTCTGGTGTTAAAACAGCTTTTATTCCATCTTAGCCACTCTGACCTTAGTTGGAGATACTTCAGTTTATATTGTATTGGAAGCCAGGTCCTATTTTGTGTGCACAGCAAGTAGACAGTGTATTACTTAGCAAATGGTAATTCCTAGCAAATGATAATTACTGCTTTCTTTAAATAAAAGAATAGGAAGTACAGTTAACTGCTTTTGTGTCCAGTTTTTTAAAACCAGCTTTTTTGTTCATTTTATTTAAAATAGCGGCTTGGCATAAAATCACCCCATCTTATGTCCCCTTCATCTTCCTGGATTTTAACATGCCCACAAGAAGTGATAAAGTCCACATTTGCAGTTTGTGTTCTGGGTGTGGCCCACTGAATCTAGGCCTCTGTCCACTTTTCTCCCTTTTTTTGTTAGTAATGAGTTGTATTTGTTATCATACCATGACCCCCATCACTATTAGAAAAGCTTATGACCTGGGTGAGTGTGTGAGGCACAGACATCAGTCACCTGCCATGGTTTGCAGCATGCTGCGCATTCCTCTTTGCTTAGTTGAGGCAATAATTACCCCCTTAGAACTGGGAGGCAGATGTATTGCTGGGCTTTAAGCTACTTCTCCTTGGGGTGCCTTGTAAACATGGCAGGTGGAACAAATTATGCATGTAGACCACTGGTTGTTTTATGGGAGATCAGTAATTTCTCTGAATTATTTTCATGTTTCCAGTGTGCACACATAGATGCATGGTCAAGTTTGTGAGTTATGTTAAAAAACATATACTAGGTCAATGAACACATGATCAGAATGAGAGATTCTTTACAGTCTAATCTGGAGGAAGACCTTTACAGAAAGTGTTTTAATTTTTACAGTGAAAGAAATCTTTCTTTGAATGACAGTGACCTAGACGTAATCGTTATTTCGTTATTGCTGTTTGTGGGCAGAACAATTAAGGCAAATTATAACCTGACTAGTGCCCTGCTGAGCCATGACAAAGCCTCCAAAAATTTGCCAGGCCTTGCCAAACAGAAATACTTCTGCTATGCTTTTGTCTAGTTGAGGAAACTTGGCATCTGGATGGAGTGAACCTTTGAACATAATGACTGGAATTGAGATGAGCTGCTTCAAGTGAAGTGAGCTGCAATACCAAATTATACTATAATTGAATGAGTACCAACCTGCTGTGAATTGGAAAACAAAGATCCTACGAATTTAGTGTCACTGTAATGAGTATAGGACATAGGTAGTATTGCATAATATATATTTCAAGGGCTTAGTTGCCTCAGCCGCAGAAATATGTACTTAATGAAACAGATTACAACTAATGGATATATAGGCCATATTTCTTTGAAAATCGGGTAACTGCAATTAAAAAGGACAAGAACAAAATTTTTTTCTGATCAATGGAACAAAATCCTTAGCAGGGGGGATTGTGAAAGGTAATCATGATGGAAGAATCAGACTATATCTAAAAGCAAATTATGGAATCACCTGAAAATCACTTATATTCTGAAACACTCATCTTTATCACTGTGTTTCCCAGTTGTAGAGTATGCTGTTCGCCTGCTTGAGATTCTTCAGTAAAACATGTTTAAAATGTGGATACTTTGGACCCACCCTAAACCTATCACCTTGAAATGGGAGGGCCCAGAAATTTGTATTTTATAGACTTTTCGGGTTATTCTTTTACATGCTAAAGTCTGAGCCTCACTGCTTTGTGGCTTGGATGTGTTTGAGGACAGTGCATGAGGAATGTGAGGGGTATACCCCCAAGGTGACACCACAAGAGGAGCCAAAAGATAGCAGAAATGATGGCCAGCGAACAGTTTAAACCACTGTTCATGAGACATGGAAACTGTTTCCATACCTCCTGGAATGAATAGTTGCTGCCTTTATATTGACAAGTCCTATGGCATTCATCTTAGCAATAATATTTATATCTGCATGAATTTAACTTGTGTCCAAATGGTAGAAAAGTAAAGGAGAGGAGAAAGGACTGTCTTATTTTACTGTGCTCTGTAATCCTCTCTCTGGATACTAGATATGCTGTCTTTGTCCATACTACTTATTCTTCCATTTTGTTCACTTCTGATTGGGATGACTTGGAGCACCTGACAGTGAGTATACAGGGTACACTAAGAGTGGGCCCTAAACACCTAATGGCTGCACTGAAAAAAGTAAAGAAAGAGAAACTGAGGCATGAGAGTATTAGGACATTCTACATTTTACAAGTTTCCTCCAACACATAGTTAGCCAATAAGCTTTTATTAAATGCCTGCTAAGGATCAGAAATTGTCCTAAGGCTACAAGGAGGAATGAAACACAGGGTTTGGAAAAATCACTTATTTTAGTACTTTAACTCAGACACCTAAATAAATAACAAATCTTTGATTGTGAGTCCCACACTGCTACCTTTACTCACCTATTTTATGTCCCTGCCCCATTTACCCACACATTCCCCACACATATCCCTGCCTTGTAATTTCAGTTTGTTGCTTTACTTATTGTCAGCATTGACCTCTCACATTTCCTAACCTCAAGGATGTGAAGAAGTAACATTAATTAACATGGTGTAGTAGGTAAACGTGAACCTTGGCATCGGCAGACCTGAGTTAAAAGCATGAAATGGGATAGAAGGCAACCAGGGCCAGATCATGAAAGGCTTAACATGCCAAGCTAACAACTTGATCCAAGGGCCCAAATAGGAATGAGTCCAATAATGTGAAGAGTGAGGCCTCCTGGATAAGAGACAATCGAGGGGACTTTAGAACTAGCCTTTTAGAACTAGCCGGTGTGTGCCACTTCTAAAGGCATTCAGGATTTTAAAAATCCAGCTTTTTAACTAACTTTTTATGCCAAAGTGCACGCAAAAATGGCTGATTATGGACCATAGGCTGCCGTTTTGTGATTCCCAAAGATCTTGCAAAGCAAACAGAAGGCTTTCAGAGGGAAGAGTTATGACCAAGTTTATAATCTGGAAAGATCTGGCTGTTTTTGTGGTGGACAGTGAATGGAAAGGACAGGCAATGATGCAAGGAGCCTGCTTATTTTGAAGACCATTGCAGCAATATATATGATGCCTGATGAATGATAGGTGTGAGCTTTGGGTCAAGAACAGAAGGGTCTTAGTTTTGAGTAGCAAGTGAAAGGGAGAAGGAAAGGATTGCGTCTCAGTTTCCACTAGATGAGCACAAATGGAATAGCAGAATTGGGTAGAAAGATGGTGAGTCAATTAATTCCATTTAAGCTTGTTTGCATTTGAGACAAAAGTCTGGAGCCCCATAAGAAAACTCTGAGGAGTTCATGGAGGAGGAAGGATAGGAGACCAAGGATAGAGCTCTAGTTAGAACAAGAATAGGCACAAAAAGACACCAACTCCCCTTAGGATGGGCATGCAGAGAGGAAGGAGGAGAGCCAGGAGCAACAGTGTATTGGATCCCAAAGGAAGGGAGAAAATTCCAAGAAGAAAGGAGCAGGCAGAAAAACTGTGCACTGTTAATAGTGTCCCAGGAGCAGACCATTAGGTTATCATGATCTTAAGCAGAAATAATTATAGAAACTGTGGGGGCTGGAGTCCAAACTGCATCAGACTAAGACAGGAGAGAAAAGTGATAAGTAGGGAAAGTGCACACTTTTTAAAACCTTAAGCAGATAGGAAAAATAAAATAGAATAAAAACAAATGTGACATTTAGCAATAAAAAAAATGGGTGTTTATCAGGTGGCAAGATCAAGTATACCTATTAATGAATGACTGCTACTAGTCTGAAAATCCAAAATCTACATTGCTCCAAAATCTGAAACTTTCAATAATCTGTGCAAATATTCCAAAATCCAGAAAAAAATATCTAAAACCTAGGATACTTCTGGTCCTAAGCACTTTGGATATGGGATATACAACTCATACATGTCTAGGTCAGAACAGGAAGGCGAAGGATACAATTCAAAGTGCAAATTAGGTGCTTTCTTTTATGTTTCCTCTACTGTAGTACATGACTTGGTTTAAACTTTCTTATTTAGTTACCTGACTTCCCAGTAGATTTTGTGCTCCACAAAGGCAAGAGCAATGTAGTCCCCTGCGCTATGCCTGACTGATTGTTAAGTGCCGTGGAATTGTGCCCAACTCATAGTGACCCTATGTACAACAGAACAAAATACCCCCGACACTGTGCCATGCCTGGCACTATGTCAGTTATTCTCTGATATTCATAGGGTTTTCAATGGCTGATGTTTGGAATTGCTTTGGGAGTGGACTGCCAGGTCCTTCTCCCATTTTTGTGGTGCTGGGGATTGAACCCAGAGCCTCAGAGAGCACAGAGAAAGTACTCTACCAACTGAGCTAAACCTCTGCTCATGTCTGACTCATAGCAGTTGCTTATTAATATGTATTCATTGGAATTTGGTGAAAGGTGTAATTGGGAGGCCAGGACAAGTAAAGAATTTTTATTCATTTAATAAAATGTATTGAGCTGGGCACCTTGGCACATACCTGCGATCCCAGCAACTCAAGACAGAGGCAAGATGATCACTGGTTTGAGGCCAGAGGCAGCCTGCAAGACCCTGTCTGAAGATAAAAAATAAAAAGAGGAGGCTAGGGGTTCAGCTCAGAGGTAGAGCACTTACCTAGATATGTGAGGCCCTGGGTTCAACCCCCTAGTACTGCAAAAAATGAAATGTATTGACAGTGGGGCACCATCCTACTAATTGCGGAGAGGAAACAATCAGAAATGTACTCAATATCACAATTTAATAGTTTTGTTAAATGCAGGAAACATTCTTGTCTTAATTCACCCTCCCCAAATCTCAAGAGGAGTAAGCTCCACAACAGAACAATGACCCTACTGCTGTGAGTAGCTAAAAATGAGACCTTTTGCCAAGAAAAGCAGAAAATGCTTCCCTCAAGAGTAGGTATATAAACACGTTCTGAAGGTTGTGTAGGAGTTTGAGTAGCAGAGTGTGGCGTGGAAGATCGATGTGTGTAAAAGCCTATGGTTCTGAAAGTGCAGGGCATATTTAAGGAAGAGTGAGGAATAAAATCCTGCCTAATCCTCATTTCTCAGTCATGCAAACTGTGTGAAAATCTAGCTGTCCAGATTACAAACAAAAGAGTGTTTAGCACTTGGTCACCTTCTGTGTTTCCCAGGCTCTGACTCAACGCTCTCCCACCCCACCCTCCAGGTGGTTTTAATTCTGAGAAAGTGCTAGTCTCCTCCCATTGACCCCCAGGAGCCTGGGTGAAGTACAGGTACACCACACTACTAGGTAAGCTGGTGTACAAGGTGACTTTTCTGATTCGTGGGTACAGTACCTGCCCCAAACCTCCCCTGCTGCTGACTGGAGCATCTCCTGCATTGAAGACAGCCCAGCGCCTCCCCTGCCAAAGCAGACAGCCTCTGACATGCTGTGGCACTGGATGGGCACTCCGGGACATAGCCCTCCAGCCCGCAGCACCCTTGCCTGCTGTGACGCTGCAGTGGCTCCAGGAAGAGGCCTGTTTTTTCCTATCCATTGCTCTGTCTTTACAGGGAATCCCAACCCAGCCTCCAGGGGCACAGCTGTGCTCATCCTTGCGCCCATGCAGCATGTGCCTCATCCCGCCAGCAACCCACATCCTTTGTCATTGCTCTGTTCCTGTGGGTTTCCTCCAGACTCTTCCTCTTCACTAGCTGGCTCAGTTTTCCTTCTCTTTTGTGTGGGTTCCTGTGCAGGTCAGATCCCTGCTAAAGACTGACTGAGCCCTCAGAAGTCTTGAAATCCTATGGATCCTAATCCTCCCTTCTATTTATTCTGAGGTGTTTGGGAGGATTGTATTTTCTTTAGTGATAATTGTGTTTTATTTTTTAATTCAAAAGTCACAAAAACGTGTTCATCATAAAACGGGCAAGCACAGTTGGGCGTGATGGTGCCCACCTGTAATCCCAGCCACTCCAGAGGCTGAGGCAAGAAAATCATAAGTTGGAGGCTGGAGGCAGTCTGTGCAAGTTAGCAAGACCCTGTCTCAAAATAAAAACTGAAAACTAAAGGGGATGGGACGCAGCTCAGTGGAGAGTACTGGCCTAGCATGCACAAGCCCTGGGTTCAAGCTCCAGTATTGAAAAAAATGTACAAGCAATATGTCAAAGTGGATATTGTCACATTTAAAGGATTTATTTTGTTTGCATTGGACCTTATTAGTACTTGGATGGGAGATTACCTGGGAATACCCAGTGTTGTAGGCTTGGGAGAAGGACCTGGCAGTCCACTCCTAAAACAATCAGCCATTGAAAACCCAATGAGTAGCAGAAGCACTGATACAGTGCCTGGCATGACACCGTTGGGTAGTATTTATCTCTGTTGTATCTAGGGTAGCTATGAGTCAGACGCACCTCTGTGGCATTGAACATTGATTTTGTTTTGGTTTTTACCAAAGTTAATGCTATACTGACCTGTTGTCCTTTCTGTTCATCTGTTAGGTAGATATCTGTTTTTTTGTTTTTGTTTTTGTTTTTGTTTTTTTTTCTTTTTGAGACAGGGTCTCGCTAAGTTATGCAAACTGCCTCTGGTCTCGAACTTTCAATCCTCTTGCCTCTGCCTCCTGAGCTGCTGGGATTGGAGGCATGCACCACCGCACCCGGCACAGTAGATATCTGTGGACCACTATTGAGCACTATTCTAGTAGCTGAGTTACAGCAATGAGCAACACCAACATGGCTCCTGCCAGGCATATTGGTGCCAGTACCTGTACATGTCATTGCATGTGAGCACACAGAAGCCTCCCTCATTCATGTCATTGTAATGGCAGCACAATATTCCACTCCACTGAGGGCCATCGTTTATTCAGCCATTCTTCTATGGATGGCCATTTTGTCTGTCAGGGTAACTCAAAATTCCAAATTTTCTTTTATGAAAGGCACTGGAATTAGACTACTTCTGAGCATATTTCTTCTTTTAATCTGTTTCCTTTCTTTATTCTTTATTCAAAAAGAATATAGCTCAGTGGTGGAGCACAAGGGCCCTAGCTTATATCCTCAGCCCCATCCCCCAAAAGAAGTAAATATCATGATGTACACACATTATCTACAAGAATCTTTATTTCCAAATAGAAAACTCGAATGTTGCATTTTCATAAACTATGTAATGAGTATTGTTTTTTCCCTTAACTTTCTTCTGTTTTTACCCCTTACTCTGTCTCAATCACTACTATCCTCAGATCCTCAGTGTATCAGTCAGGCTGTCGTACTATGGCAGAAAAACCAACCAAAACAAACTTATGGAGGAAAAGTCTTATGGTAAGCTCACAGTTAGATGATAAGCCCATAATGCCAGCCCAGTAGGTATGGTAGAGGCAGGAGGCAGAGCCCATGTCTGATGACCTTACATCTTCATAAGCAGGAAGCTAAGATACAACAGGGCCACGGGTCTGGGATAAAAACCTCCAAAGGACCACCGCAGTGACATCACCTCTGCAAAACTAAAACCCCTTTGCCTCCCAAGCTCCATGACCTCCACTAGCTGGGGACCAAATGTCAAATCCCATGACTTTTGACACTTTATATTCAAATTGTGACAGTCAGTATGAGAGAAAAGAGAAGGGAGAGGGTAAAGCGTTTCCATTGCTACGGCACAAGTAGCTATGATCTAGGTGTCTTACAGTGCTTTGGAGCTTCCTTAATACATGGATTTCAAGAGACTGAGAGATGACTTCCTGGTCTCTGTGTCTCTGTCTGTTCTTCCCTTTCTATTATTCCAGGTCTCCTTCCTTTCCCTCTCATTACCCCTAGGTCTTCTCATAAAAAAAATAAAATTAAAAAAAAAAAAAACTTAAAAACAAAAATCCCAAACTTTAAAAAGGCATGACCTAGAAACTGCAAATAAACCCGTATTACTAAGGAGAGAGAAGGAAGGTCAAAAAGATTTATAACATGCCTATTTTGTAAAGATCATAACCCTGGAAAAGAAAGAACAACAGAAATAAAAGCTTCCTTTCATGAGGGATGAATTCACCACCCCCTTGCCAGGCTCATTTGCCTCCTGGGAGTGATGGAGCCACCTTGGTTTCCAAATTCAGCTTCACCCCCTCCCTTACCAGAACATATAGGTGGATTCATTACTCACACTATATTAAATATTTGGGTCATGATATTTTCCTTCCAGATTCCTTCTCCAGGGACAAATCAAGCAACTTGACCTTTGGTGGGAAACGAAGTGTGAGGAGCTTGTTTCCAAGAGCGCTCTAGCTCCTCTGAGGAAGTGGAACTGACTTCAACTCACTTCTCTTTGTTTGTCCTCCTGGACTGCCAAGGGCTTCACCAGAGGGACTTTTATGGGAGCGCACGAAGCTCCAAAATAGCTCAGAAATCCCATGAATGTTTACATATGAGATGATTACTTTGTCTCCAAGAAACAAGAAAGGCAACCACTAAATAATTACTCCACTCTCCACTTGGTTTCAGAGGTACAGGTCACATGCCTCGGTGGAATGTGCTCATCTGAGTTACTTTAACGAGCTCACTTCCATCAACACACACACAGCTCCACAGCACTGAGGGAAAAGGCTCTCAGACCCCTCCTCTCTGCAGCCACCATCCCATTTCTCTGCTCCTCTTCACAGAAAAACTTCATTGAAATCTTGCTTCCATGATTTGCCCTTGTCCAGCATGCTAGTGGCCACATTGACAAGTATTACCTATATTGCCTTGTCTGCCCTCCTCTCCTTGACCTCTCAATGGCACTTGACACAGTGGAACAGCCCTGTTATTAGGAAAGATTTCCCTCTTTGACTTCTGTGACATCAATACTTTAGCATATCTCCTGCCTCTCAACTCTCTTTCCTAGGCCCTTTTCTTTTCCTGCCCTCTCAAGGGCTCTTCCCAGGTCCATGTCTTTGGATTCCTTGCCTATAAGACAGTAATGCTCTTAGCTCAGTCCCTAGGCTTCAGGCTCACTTATCCAAGTGTCTACTTGATATTTCAATGTGATGTTTAATTTGTGCCTCAAATTTACTGTATCAAAATCAGAATTCTTTTTTTTTTTTTCTTCAATACTGGGGAATTGAATCCAAGGCCTCACACATGCTAGGCAGATGTACTATCACTGAGCTGTATCCCTAGCCTCTTTTTTATTCTTAATTTTGAGACAGTGTACTGCTAAATTGTATAGGCTGCCTCTGGTTTTGAACTTGGAATCCTCTAGTCTCAGCTTTCCAAATCTCTGGGATTACAAACTCAAAATCAGAATTCTTGATTTCACTCCTGACATACACTCATAAACTCATTTTTCTCCAGCCAGAAAATGACCACCATATATCCAGTTGTTTAAGGAAAAAACCTAGACCCTTATTTCTTTCTTATTTTTCATTGTCACAAATCTTTTCAGTTATTTTGCCAAATATATCTCAAATCCATCTATTTTTTTCAATTTTCACTGCAACCATCCCAGCCAAACCACTTGTCACTTCTCTCTTACACCATGGTTGCTGTTGTTATTGTTATTAGGTGCAGTCAAGTTGGTGTCCAACTCATAGTGACCCAATGTACAATCGATGAAATGCTATTATTGTGCTTCTTGCTATTCATAGGGTTTTCAATGGCTGATTGTTTTTTGGGAGTGGGTTACTGGGTCCTTCTCCCAAGCCTACAGCACCTGGTGTTCCAAGGCCATCTCCCATCCAAGTACTAACCAGGCCTGACCCTGCTTAGCTTCTGAAATCTCCTGGGATTGGATGCCACAGTGGCATGGCTGCAGGAAAACACACAATAGGAAATCACTAATTATGTGTGGAAAAAATAAATAGATAGATGGGTGGATGGATGGGATTCTTACACTTCAGCATTGGCCAAGTAGTAGTGACATGTTGTATAATTCTGAGGCAAAATTAGTGTAGAGCCTTGTAGACTTGTGAGTTCTCACTATCAAAAGATACCAAAATTTGGTGGAAGACTAGAAGTTCCAATTTTGCTATTGAAAACCTAGAATGCAAGAGCATGTAGTCTGTCCATATGGCTACATGTGTGGAGGCAGGAGTACTGACTGGAAACAGCTAGAAAGAGTTTCTTGCCTCAGATGTTTGTGGTCTGCTTATTATGGGATAGCTTCTTTCTAACAGCTTCCTTTGTCTGTTTTTAATTTGCACATCCCCAGATTTGCTGATGTTTCCACTTGGAACAAGCATACATAGAAAAAATTTTAAAAACAGCTTATAGTGGTGAAAAAGACAAGCACTTTGTCATAAAACCTGAGTTTGAATCCTGAGTTAGTTACTCAGTAGTGAAGTGACCATGAAATCCTTAATCTCTCAGAGCCTCAGGTTTTCCAACTCTAACATATTAAAATTATATGATAAACATTAGTATGTTTGCCACACAATAGATACTTAATAAATATTAGGTTATTTTTACTTTACTGTATCCTTTCAGTGCATATAAGTGGTGTGTGGTAGGAATTTCACATGGTTCAGATTAACCATGAGTTTAAAATTTGACATTTTTGTCTGTCTCTGTCAAAGTCTAAAAAATGCCAGTATCTAGAGCAATAAGAATGATAACAGCAATAGTAACATCTAGTACAAGGTAGATACTCAGTATATTTATTGAATGGGTGTCAGTAAATGCTTCTTTCGTTCATGAGAATCAACTGGACTTCGATATTGTTCTGAGTAATGTTTCCTTAAACTAGAATGATTTTCCCCTTAAATTATGCAACTAAAACATTGAACAGCATCAAACCATAACTGAATGTTTCAAGATATTATGGCACAAACCGCATTTTCCTTCCCCTGATATTACTTTTAAATGTGTCTTCTGGAATTGTTTATTTCAATGTTTTGGAAAACAAATAAACTCTGAGAAATAAATTCTAAAGGATACCAAAAGATTTAGAGAGACTTCTTGAACTTTGAAGGAATATTTTATTTCTAATCTTTAGAGCTTTGTTTTGTTTTGTTTTGTTTGATCTTTTCAGTACTTAGGGGTTCAACCCAGGGTTTTGTGCATACCTTTCAAGTGCTGTACCACTGAGCTGCACGCCTCGCCCCTTTTTTATTTTTTATCTTGAGATAGAGTCTCACTAAGTTAGGCAGCCTGCCTCTAGCCTTGAACTTGCATTCCTCCTGCCTTCTCTACCTCCTGAGTCACTGGAATTACAGGTGTGTGCACCTGGCTAGAACTTCGTGTATTATTCATGTTTAATTCCTGTAATTCTTTGTAGTTGGTGAGGGAAATTTAAGTAGAACTTGGTCACATATTGGCCACCAAATGTGTTTGATGGTACTGGTTGTTAGGCACACTTGTTGAATATCAGGAAATTTTATAATACCCACACACATACACACATAAACACACACTTTGGGCAGTTTTAACATTTTAAAATGTGTAAATTAATTGTACAGAAGTATTCATTGCCTTCAAAATCTCATCATAACAGTATTGGAAAGTAATGTGGAAAGAGAGATTTCCTAAAAATTATCATAATAATAAAGTTAGTAGATAACATTCATACAGCATTTTATAATGAATTATAGATAGATTTAATTTAAATGAAAAATAAGGCTATTAATATCTAGAAGAAATATAGTTTATAATATAGAAGAAGTATAGGTTATAATATATAGTTGATCTTTAAGTGAGAAAGGACATTCCAAGCATAAAAGCCCAGAAGATATCACAAAGGAACACATGAAGACATTTGACAGAATAGAAAAAGGTTTGAATATCAAAGACATTATTGAATTAAAAGCAAACAGGAAACTTGCTGAAATATGACAAAAGGTAAATACTTTTCACATATAAGGATTTACACACAAATAAGAAGCCCCAAATTCTCAAATAGTAATATTATCAAAGAACATGAAAAGTTCATAGAACAAATAAAAAAGGCTGATAAACACATGAAAACATTAAGAGTTACTAATAAATGCACACAAATTAAGACATCAGAAATCCATTTTAATTATTAACTCAGAAAAGTAAAAGTAAAATAATATTTAATATTGGCAGAAATTTCATAAGTGGGGTACTCTTAAATAATAATAGAAATATAAGTTGTCCCAAATTTCATGGAAGGTTTAGAAATTCCACTAGACACACATTCTATGAGCTAAGTAAAGATTTGACTAAAAATATATCTATAAAATGTATTAGTAAAGCAATTTTAATAACAAAAAGAAAAATGAAGTCTAAAATGCCCTATAAATTGGAATTGGTCTTTAAAAATCCATATCTATATCTACTTTAAGTTGTTGTTGTTAGGTGTCATCAAGTCGGTATCCAACTCATAGCGACCCTGAGTACAACAGGCAAAACACTATTGTCAGTGCTTCTCTTCTGTTCATAGAGTTTTCAATGGCAGATTGATTTTTGGGAGTGGGTTGCTGGATCCGTCTCCCAAGCCTACAGCACCTGGTGTTCCAAGGCCGTCTCCCATTCAAGTACTAACCAGGCCTGACCCTGCTTAGCTTCTAAGATATGATGGGATCAGATGCCACAGGGGTACAGCTGCAGACCACTTTAAGTAGATATTCATTTAAAATAACATTTGAAAGAAATTAAAATATTTTGAAACTTTTTTTTAATGTGGTACTGAGGAATTGAACCCAGGGCCTCACAAATGTTTAAAAGTGCTCTACCACTGGACCACATCTCCAACCTATATTTTACTCTGGGGTTTTGCTTAGTTGATAGATTGCTGCTCAGTGCACTCTGAGGCCCAGGGTTTGATCCTCAGCACTGCAAAAATGGGAGAAGGACCTGGCAGTCCATTCCTGGAAATAATCCCCAAACAATCAGCCATTGAAAACTCTATGAATATCAGGGAAACACTGACAATAGGGATGGACATGATACAGTGTCCAGAAGTGTTTCCTTCTGTTGTGCAGAGGGTCAGTATGAGTCAGACCCAACTTGATGGCACCTAACAACCACAACAATAGTAAGACAGAGTCTACCTAAGTTACATGGGCTGCCTCTGGCCTCAAACTTGTGATCCTCCTCTCTTGGCCTCCCCAATCACTGGGGATTACAGACGTGCACCACTATGCCTGGCCAATACTTTGAACTTTTAAAAGCATATTCAAAATCAGACAGAATAGTATAATGAACTCTTATGCTCATTATCCACCTTATCCCAATTAAACCATAGTAAGAATTTGCTAATTTGCTACATGTATCCTCGCTTAAATCCTTTGCTAAAGCATTTTGAGGCAAAGTTCCAGACATGTAATTTCATATCTACTGACATACTTTAACGTTATTTTAAAAAATAAATACACACTTTTCTTGTATAATCAAAGTACCATTTTAATGATTAGCATAATTAGCATAATTCCTTGGTATGGTAGAGCATATTAAAATATTCTCAACTGTCTCAAAAGTATCTGTTTGCTCCCTCATGGTATCATTTAACCCAGAGGTCAAAAACTTTTTTTTTGTAAAGGGCCAGGTAGTAAATATTTTCAACTTCCCAGGCCAGACAAAATCTGCTGCAATTATTCAGCTCTGCCATTGTTACAGAAAGCCACCAGGGACAATGTAAAGAATCAGGCATGGCTGTGTTCCAATAACACTTTATTTACAAAAGCAGGCAGGACTGGATTTGGCCCACATGCTGCAGTTTGCCAGTCCCTGACTTAATTCATTATTCTCCATGTATTTTGTAAGATGAATGTTAACTTTAGAGTGTTGGTTAGATTTGGGGGCAATTTATTTTTTTTCCTGGCAAGAATACTTCATAGGAGGTTCTATGTGCTTCCTTTCACATCCTGTCAGAAGGCACGTGTTTGTCATCCCTCTGTTGGTAATTCTTAGAATAGTCTGTTGGTACATTTGGGTAAGGCCTGACCTTTCTACTATAAACTCTCAGTTATCCTTTTGTCTCATGGTTTCCGCCAGTTTGTTTATTGGCTAATTCAATTATCTCATTAGAAGTTGCAAAATAGTAATTTTCTATTATTCCACTGATTTTCATTAACCGAAATGCTTCTCTAGGGAAGAGCTTTCTGTATCAGTGAGAGATTCCAGTTACACTGAATAAAATCCACTTTTTATAGGAAACATTTTTTTGCCATCAGGAGATATGCTAATTCTTTCCTTTCAATAGATAATTTTCAATATAAATAATTGGTCTTTGTATCACTTCCAATGATTTCCATGGGAGTGGGAATTTGGGGAATGAAAAGGTCCTTTCTCTCTCTTTATTTTAATTTTTTGTATGAAAATGATGGTTATCAGTCATTTGTATTTATTATTCTTTTTGATGCTCAAATTATTCCATCTTTGGCTAATGAAGCCCCCTTTGGGCTGATTCCTGTTAGTATTTATAACATCCTTCTTTTTAACCTAACAAGTTCCAGAGAGAAATGTTCAATGACAGAGGCATGGTATTATCTATAATATGTTGAAATTTTGATAAAAAGCAAACAGGCAAGTAAACCATATTTATTATTTTTAAGAAGATAATGAATGAAATATGCCAAATTGTTCATTTTTTCCTTGGTAACACAATTATAGGAAAATATTATTTATTACTTATTTATTTATTCTGCACTCCAGATTTCCCACAGTCAATATTACTTCTGTTGTTACTGTTTTTAGGTGCCATCAAGTCAGTGTGCAACTCAGAGCGACCCTATGTACAGCAGACAAAACAATATTGTTAGTGCTTCTCTACTATTCATAGGGTTTTCAATGGATGATTGTTTTTTAGGAGTGGGTTGCTAGGGCCTTCTCCCAAGCCCACAACACCTAGTGTTCCCCGGTGGTCTCCCATCCAAGTATTAATCAGGCCTGACCCTGCTTAGCTTCCAAGATCTAACAGGATCAGTGGTACAACTGGTACAACAGTGGTAAACAGTGGTACAACTATAGGTTATTACTTTTGTAGGAACTACTTTTATTGGAAATACATGTATAGTACTTTTTCAAATATTTTTATTGATAGCTTTTAATGTGTAACTTAATGGATCTCATTATGACACTTCCATATGTGTATGCTATTGTACGTTCCTCACGTTCACTTCCTCTTTACCCTCTCATGACCACCCTTCCCCATGCCCTCCCTCCCAACCAATGGTCTCCCTACTACTTGCATGTCATTTTTTGTGAGAATATCTATTTATATATGTATATCCTGATTTTGCCTTAAGGGCAACATACATGATATTTCCTTTATTTTCCTCCATTACTCCTTCTTCTTGCCCCTCCCCCTTTTCTTTAGTCCATTATCTTTCCCTACTTAGGTCCCTTCTATTTTCATGACCTGTATGTTTTAATAATGAATATACATTGAAGCCTAGCATCCACATATCAGAGAAAAACATGATATTTATCTTTCTGGAGTCTGGCTTATTTCACTTAAAATGATGGTCTCTAGTTCCATCCCTTTTCCAGCAAATGCCATAATTTTGTCCTTTTTTATAGGTGAATAAAACTCCATGGTGCATTTATGTTGCAATTTCCTTATCCACTCATCTGTTGATGGACACTTGTATAGTATTTTTATAGTAAAATCAAAATTTTAACAACCTCAACAGATGATTTTTAACTTCCTTTAATTTACCAAGTTCCTATAGCATAGTTAAAATAAGATCCAAATTATTTTAGAAAGTACTTAGATATGTAATTTTCAGAATTGTAGTTGCACAGTTGACATATCTCATATTCTCAAAGAGCTTATAAAAGAGAAGAAAAACAAATAAAAAATTAATTTTTAACATCATCCTGGCTATAGGATTATAGTAGTTGCTTGTTTCTCACAGATGCCTTCATAGATGTTAAGAACTTCTTTTCCCTTTATCAACAAAATAGAAACTGCCCAGTAGGTTTATTTCCTATAGTGCTTTAGAAGAGCCATTTCTGGAGTTCCCGGATCTGTGAGTATTCTTTCTCCTGTTGTTAATTCTGTGTACTGACAGATTGTAAGCAAACGAAGGAGAACAACAACGAAAGAAATTTTTTTTTTGAGACAGGGTTTCACCATATAGCCCACACTGGCCTCAAACTCACTGGGTAGCCTAGGCTGGCCTTGAACTCAGGATCCTCCTGCCTCAGCCTCCCAAGTGCTGGGATAACAGGTGTGTACCACCCTGCCCAGTGAACTTACTCATTAATATAAATAGAAGAGAATATGAATTAGTCTCTGTTGTAGAAGGTGATCACTTAGATGTGGACTTGAAGGTTGCTTTTATCTGAGTTCCACCAGGGGCCATCTGGTACCTACCTAAGTGGTATTTCAAATAGTTGACCCCTAAAGAAAATTATCCCATATTTTCACATCCATCACACTGTGTAACACATGCAAAGTAGTCCTGTTTCTTTTTAATAAAGTTACCCTTACCATGAACAATGGAGAAATGTGGAACTTCAACTGCATAGGAGCTCTGTGGGCACATGCCTGTGTGCATATGTGTGTGTTCATGCAAGTGTGCAGGGGTGTGTGTGTGTGATTTAAATTCCTGCCTCTCCAGTAGACCAACAGCCTTTTACATCCTCTTCTCAAAGTCTTGGAGCAAAGCTTCTTTCATGGCAAAGCTGAACTGAAATGTTGTTACCTATTTCAAACATTCTTCTGGAAATTTGAAACATTCTACACTTTTAGGGTAGATCATTTAGAATTTCCACCATTTCCTCCTCAAAAATAGTTCTCTCATTTTTATCATATTAGAAATTTTTGTCATTGATCATTTATTTATATTAGCATAACTTAAAATGTTAGAATTGTAACTATCACATTTGTAAATCTCCAGATTCTGCAGGGCAAAGTTTAGTAGTCAGAGTAGCAGTAGGAAACAGAAGGCGCACTCTGTTTAACTTCATCAGGTTTAATAAATATATGTCTTTAATATGTTCTTGGTCTATAGGTAATTTAGCACATAGCCAGATTAACCCTTAACTGGTCTTGTGGTTCTGAGGTCATATATGAGCCCACATCACACATACTCACTCTTGGGTAAGTGCTACAGTGCCCCATGTCTGGCCCCCACCTGGGAGTCTATTTTGGCCCCACAATACCAGTTAAGGATTAAATCTAAACAACCAAAGAGCATCAGGTTGGCTTCACTATTCCTAGAATCACAGAATAAATGAAAACTGGGAATATTTTGCACAGAATTTTGAAAAGAAGCATTGTCTTGATCTCATCTGAACTGGTGTTCAGCTTCCACTTTTGCCATGAAAAAGAAGAGAGAGGGAGCAAGAGCAGAAAGGAGCCCTACATGACACTTGTAGTCATGACATGCCCTTCATGACACTTCTATAGTGCTGCACAGAAGAAAATCCTTCCAGAGCCACAGGTGACCAGATGATTCTCTAGCTAGGATCTTACTTTGTGTGGCTTTATGTGTGCACTCCATGGTAGGAAAATTAATGGTGCTACCCTTCATTAGCTAGATTCCTTTGTTAGGGTTGGTCCCATTAGACAAATCAGGCAAATATCCTAGGCTGGTGTAAGGACCCATTGATTTTTCTGGCTATGCATTTACTTGAGCAGACTTGCCAATTTACGAGAACTGTGCGACATACATGATACATACCCACTCCTTTTGGCTTATTTATAAGCTCCATCAGGATGGGGATTGGTACAATGCCTGTGGGCTACTTCAGTGCCACAACTTGTTACATATTTGTTCAGCCAATGAAAGATGGTGTCTTATATTTCTATTAATTTCCTCCTCAGTTCAAAGCACCACAGTAGACAGTTAAAAAGATGTTTATGTGGTGATTCAAATGCCTTAAGAGGTACCCGAAGTTCAAGTTTGATTTAGGTGTTCATCAATCTTTTCATTCCCTGCCCTGCAGACACAGGCTGTAAATATTAGTGGCCGGTGAGGAACACACTTCAGGTGAAAAATTGCTACTGTCTTTCCCACACTGTCACTACTCTAAATAATTTAACTTCTCAGTTTTTAACCAGACCCTAGCACTTGATCCTTGAAATCACTAGTACTGAAAACATGACGTGTACATATTTTCTTAACTCCAGAAAGATCTTAATGTTGTTGTTGTGAGGTGCCATTGAGTCGTGTCCGACTCATAGCGACCCTCATAGGGTTTTCAATGGCTGACTGTTTTGGGATTGTCTAGGGAGTGGATTGCCCCCTACTTCTCCCAGTTTTGCAGTGCTGGGAATCAAACTCAGGACCTTAGAGACTGCAGAGTGGTGCTATACCAACTGAGTTAAATCCCAGCCCAAAGATCCTAATAAAACCCAGCAAAACACATTTTCTTTCTGTGTGTTTAAAGCATAATTTTGATAGCATTTCTCAATACTGGAAATCATTGAGTTTTATCCCTGAGTCCGAGAGCTTTCAAGACAAAAGGACTTTTTAGGGTAGACATTCTAAAGCATAGATTTTATTTGTGCACTCTTAAAAAAAATAGTTTGTGGAGCTGACTTAGAAGGAAATAATTTTAAAGGCAATGGGTAGTTTTGAGTAATTAGACCTCACTCCTTTCAGTTTATCTCTTTGGGATAGGAATCAAGAAAGAATCACTTTGAGGCAATGTGTAGACCTGCTGAGCCTTGTAAAATTGCTGGGGTAATTAGCAACTTTGTACCTTTAGCAAGGAGCTCTGATTTCTTTGTGTTAAAGCAGGGGACTCGCAAGTATAAGGGAAAGGCAGTGACAATAAGTGATAAAATAGCTGAGCAGAAGCAGCCAAGGGCCTCATCACTCTAATGCAGGGCCAGAGTTTCTCCAGGAGTTCAAGAAGGGCATAGAACATTTAAAGGAGCAACAGACAAGCACATGAACAATGTACTAAACGCCATTCACTTCCCAAAACAGACTGTGGAAGTCTTATGAATATTAATGTGTCCAAAAGTCAAAAAAAGACATTCAGAGAAATAAATCAATTTGTGAGTCCCAAGTGCACTTTCTTCCAGGAACTAGGATATTTCATAATAAAAAATGAAATAAAAGCCAAAGATGGAGCAATGGCAATTCTTTTTTTAGATGAATCCTAGGCATAATTCATGCAACCAGTATATTTTATTCAGGCCTAGTTCTGTTTCTGTCTTTAGTCCAACTGTGGAGTCCTAAGATAGCCTTTGATAGATGGTAAGTTATTTTGGTTCCTTTAATATTCATAAGGTTCTGGGATTGAACTTAGTTGGTAGAGTGCTGGTCTGTGCTCCCTGAGGTCTTGAACTCAATCCCCAGCACTGAAAAAAACAAGAGAAGGACCTGGCAGCCCACTCCCAAAACAATCCTGAAACAATCAGCCATTGAAAACCCTATACCTAGCAGAGAAGCACTGACATAGTGCCGGGCATGACACAATGTCAGGGAGCGTTTCATTCTGTTGTACATATGGTTGCCATGAGCTGAACCCGACTCAACAATAACTAACAACAACAACAACAATATTCATAAAAATTAAATAGTCCTAAAGTGATTAGTACTAGAGATCTTTATTCATTCTTTTGTTTAGTTACAGTAATAACTCTGGCATCAAAACATTTTGATATAATAAAAAAAATTTAGTAATGAGGATTTACCTCTAATTGAACCGATCAAGTAGATATACTTTTAAGTAATATTGATTTAGCTTTAAATTCCTATATAGCTTTCCTCATCGATTAAATGAATTAGTCAGTCATGATAAGTAATTTAATAAATATGGAAAGCATTTATAGGAGTCAGAAGTACAGATTTCCTATTTGCTTGATAAGCGTCTACATGGGTCATTTCATATCATATGTGTTCTTGTTATGTGCCATTGAGTTGAGTCCAACTCATAGCAACCCTAAGTACAACAGAATGAAACACTGCCGGACACTTGCCATGTACAGCCCTATGTCAGTGCTTCTCTACTACTCATAGAGTTTTAGATGGCTGCTTATTTTGAGATTGTTGTAGGAGTGGGCCACCAGGTCCTTCTCTCATTTCGCAGTTCTGGGGATTCAACCCAGGGCCTCAGAGAGCACAGAGCAGCACTTTACCAACTGAGGTAAATCCCAGCCCCCCATATTTTGCATATTAACTTAAAATAATGATCCTGGTAATAATAATCTGTTACTTGAAAATGAAGAGAATGTTTCTAATTTGAATATCAGTTTACTCTAGTTAGCAAATATATCGGATTGATGTATTTTTGATTGAGTGTATGTGATAAAATAGAATCACTTATTTCTACCTCTTTGAATTTTTTGGCGGGGAGAGAGGTAAAAGCAAGTTGATTTGACCCTGAGCCTATCTGGGATATACCCTCAGCCCTATCGTCTTTTCCTTATTATTATTTTTTGTTTGTTTGTTTGTTTGTTTGAACTTCTAAAGCCAGAGGCCTTGCTTACAAATTCTATTAATCAGTTGATGGGCCAAATGATCAAAAACTGGGTGTGGTCAGAAATATTCAAGTAACTTGATTTTCAGAACATAAGTACTGCTGAGGAGTATGCACTAATGATCTTAAATTTTCTGCTGAACTTTTCAAGGCTAAACCTATCCAGAAATCTGTGGACAAGCAGACCCAAAATTATACTAAGTGAAGCATTTCGACATAAGCTTAGGTTTGCATGAGATACGTCTTACAGAAATATATATGGTAAAAGATTTATATGTTTTGCCTTTCAAATATTCCCTTAAGAGGCCAGGCATAGTGGTGCATGCCTCTAATCCCAGAGACTTAGGAGGCAAAGGCAGAAGGATAGCAATTTCAATGCTAAAGGCAGCCTGTATAACTTAACAAGACTCTGTCTCAAGATGAAAAATAGGAAAAGGGGCTAGGGGTGCAGCTCAGTGGTAGAGCACTTGCAAAAGTACGATTGAGGCCCTGGGTTCATCCCCCTAGTACCACAAAAAAATAAAATAAAATAAAATAAAGCAAAATATTCCCTTAAAATAATTGTTATTTTCTTTTTTAACATGATTGGCCAAAATATGGAAAAATAAACAGAGTCAGCAAAGGCAGGTTATCCACAGCAATTCACTTGGGCCTCATAAGCACAGCCATGCATGAATTCACTTGTGTGTACTTGGTATACTGCCTGCCTTCTCTTTGTCATCATTGATTTCCTCCTCATTATTAAACACTTATTGATTCCTGTTTTCTAGATGACACAGGCTGTCCCAGTAGCCAGTCAGTATCTCCTGTCAAGACACCCTCAGATACAGGAAACAGCCCCATTGGTTTTTGCCCTGGAAGTGATGAAGACTTTACCAGAAAGAAATGCATGATTGGAATGGTTGGTGAGGGAAGCATCCAGCCAGCTCGATATAAGAAGGAATCAAAGGGAGGCCTGGTAAAGCCAGGTAAGTGTACTTATTTTTCCTCATGGTTCTATCAGAGCAATATGACTGGAGAGATTTCCCATTGGAAAAAAATCACCTATCAAGTCAGGGAGTACTAAGCCTGTATCCACTACTCAGAAATATTTTTAAAGGAGTTACAGTGTAGGGTGGAATATTTTCTGTAATAGTTGTTAATAATTTAGTAAGAATAGTGATGTCTGTATTCATTATAAAGAGATTTTTTAAAAGGAACCCAGTTAAAGAAATGTAAGCTGGATGATCTAACATGTCTTTAAACTCTATAATCAATTCCAACTAAAATTAATGCAATAAATTATAAAACCAAAAGATATCACTTGGTGCCATCTAAAATTACTATAAATTGTGAAGAGAGAAATTTATCTTGATGCAAATCTGTAGAGTTGGGCATACTTGCTAACTTAGCTCTTTTCTTTTAGAGATTTAAATAGAAACAATGTTTTGTGTGTATATAGATGTGGATGTTCAATAATTATAAAATATTTGATGCCATAAGATGAGGATAGTTATTGTAATGAATGAAATACCATGAGTAACATAAAAGGTCAATTCTTAAAATCTACAATATATGAATATTTTGTGTCTCAGAAATATAAACAAATATAGTTAGAAAACTAAAGGGATGCCTTTAATGTTAAAGGACCCAAGCATTAGCATTTGTAAACAACCTCCATACTATATTTTCATTAACATCCATAGTTACACTATACATTTATATGACCCTGATTAATGATGTATACAAGTCCATATTTCACATTAATCTTCTAATTTTTGGTTGATGACACTGTCATTTAAGGAGTATAGATGGTTTTATTTTAATGGAGTCAAGACTTGATTCTGTGTCTTCTTCCATTGGATGCTAGTATCTCTGTCTCTTTTTGTCCTTTCTGAATAATTGATGTGCACAGTATACCATTATAGATTATTCTTCATCTTGTTTTTGGCCAACCAAAGAGAATACCATTTCATCTCAGAGCAAAAACTGTGTGGAAAAATAAATGAATTGTTAATAGTCCTTTGATTTGGGATGAGATGAAAAAGAAAGAGCGTGGTACACAATGGGGAATTGAAGATAGCATACAAAAGAGAAAAATGCAGATTGTACAAAGGTTATTAAGTGCTGTTAATATTTAAGAAGCAAAAAGGTAAAAGTTTTATATAATTATAGCCAAGAAATAAAACTATTATCTTGTGTATCTAAGGACCAAGACTGCCTCTGTCTCTCCTGCAGTGCAATTTTTAAGTCAAGATATAATTTTTTGAGATATATTTTTAATTGAGATATAATTCACATATAATAAAATTTACCCATTTACAGTATATCATTTAGTGGCTTTTAGTCTTATCAAACTGTTGTGTAAATATCATCGCTACCTAGCTCCAAAAATTTTTATGACCCCCAAATGAAACCCCATATCATTTACAGCCACTCTCCATTTGCCTTTTCCTCTATCTCCTGGAAACCACTAATCCACTCTGTCTCTATGGATCTAAATGGAGAATATTGCAAGTTTTCATACACTCCATCAACACTACTACCACTAGCTACTCCATCATTAACATCTTACCTTCATGTGGTGATTTACCACATTTTGTTTACCCATTCATGAGTTGATGGACATTTGGGCTGTTTCTACATATTGCAAATACTGATAGTATGAACTTTGATGTACAATTTTTGGTATAAACATGATTTTAGTTCTCTTGGATGTATAGTTAGAAATGAAATCGCTGGGTCATGAGGTAACTCTATGTTTAACTCTTTGAAGAACTACCAGACTGTTTTTCAACATGCTGAACCATTTTGCATTCCTACCAGTAGCGGTTCCAGTTTCTCTACATCCTGCCTAACACTTGTCGTCTATCTTGCTTTATTATAAAATAATAGTATGTTGTGTCTTAGTCTGATTCATTTTGCTATAACAGACTACTTGAGAATGAGTAATGTAGAAAGAAAAGGAATTTATTTATTACAGTTTTGGAGGCTGAGACATTCAAGGTGGAGGGGCCACATCTGACAATAGCCTTCTTGCTGCATCATAATATGGAGGATATCACATGTAGAAAAGTGGGAATCTGCCAGTTCAGATCTCTTTCTTATCTCTTTTTCATCTTATAACCTATCATGGGTCTGCAGCCATGGCATCCTAGCATCTAATCCTGCCTGATCTTGGAAGCTAAGTAAGTTTGGTCAGCATGGTTAGTCATTGGATGGGAGACCACTTGGGAATTCGAGATGCTGCAGTCTAGGGAGAAGAACCTGGCAATCCACTCTAGAAACAATCTGCCATAGAAAACCCTATGAACAGCAGAGAAGCACTGACAACAGAGCTGGGCATGGCAGTACCAAAAAGTATTTCCTTCTGTTATACATAGCGTCACTATGAGTCAGATTCAACTCAACAGCACCTAACAACAACAACTTATCATGGGGGTTATGTACCTACATTCGATAAGAAATGACAACATGAACAAAATATCTCATATTAGTTCAGCATTTTTTTTACTTATTTCAACATCTTCAGAGATTTCCTTTGTTAAGATTTATAAATATTAAGATTTAATGACTGCAGGGCATGGTGGTGCACGCCTCTAATCCCAGCGACTCGGGAGGCAGAGGCAGGAGGATCACAAGTTCAAGACCAGAAGCAGTCTGCATAATTTAGCAAGACCCTGTCTCAAGAAGTACAAAAAATGGGCTGGGGGTGCAGCTCAGTAGTCCAGCACTTGCAAAGCATGCAAGTGCCAGGCCCTGGTTTCACCCTCAGTATAGAAAAAAAAAAAAAAAAAGGTTTTAATGACCTTTGCCCAAAGGCAGAGCCTGAGGCATACCTTTTTGTCAGGTATTAATTGCTCACGGGTGAAAATATCACCTAAGCTGTTTTTACCTGATCTTTTTATTTACTTGAACCAAGGCAAAAGGATCTTTAAAATTTCTTAGTTACCTAAAATTCCTAACATCCTTGTTGAAAAATTTACTATAGCTCTTGAATAGAACCTCATTCTGTACAGTAAGCTCTTTGTATTTGAGAAAAAGCTGCAGGGTGACCTATAGTTCTCTGTACTTTTGGCAGAGTAAACCTGTCAATCTTATAAATACGAAGAGAGGAAATCCTGGAAGTGAGGCCCCTGGTTGACTCTAAATTTATAAAGTGGAAGAGACATAATCTGTTAAACCAAAAGAAGGTACAGCTCTCAGGTTATAATGATTGGCCTTCTCCGGGGCCCTAAGTGACCCTCTTTCCTCAGGCAGAGCTGATCTTCAGCTCTTGATGCACGCTCTACTTTTTAAAAATAAACCAAATCATTAAAACCAATACCAGTTTATTAAAATAGTAACCAATTAGTGACTCTTACACAGGTGCTTGGGGGCTCTTCAACATTAAGTAACCAAAGCCCATTTAATTTTAGGTTCATTGCTTTAGATTCTGGAACACTGCTGTTTGCCTCAGAAAGGAGTTCTTGCAGTGCCCCTGAGGTCAGTAAGAGAAAGAGTTAGTAATGTTCACTGAGTCTATGATGGAGGAGGAGAAGGGGAACGTGTTACAGGATGCTGAGAAGGGCTTGGAAAGGTGAGCAGCAAGCAAGCCAGTGCTTTGCCAACAGGGCACCATGGCAGACACAGCAGGAAAGCCCTTCCTGCCAGGCAGGGACTCCTTCTGGAAACTTCTTGCAGGCAGTGAGCCTTCTGTCGTTTTGGCTTCTTCACTTAATACCTACACAGATTTAATTTAAAACTTGCAGACAAGGAGCAAAGGAAAACATTCCTACAGTCCACTTGGACAATGGCTTTGTGTTTTCTTGTTTACCTTTTCTCCACAGTTCCATAAAATGTTCAAGGCTGAATCTCCAAAGCCTAATATTGTGTCTGTCATAAAGTAGATGTCCAGTAAATGCTTAAATAGGAAGTGGAACGTGTCCTTTGTGCAGGAGATTATGTTTGTTTTGACAAATGCCTGGGGAAGATGGAGCAAGCATGACCTTGTTACAAATTTATAATTTAAGGCAGCATACTGTGCTAAATCTGGAAAACAGTACAGATTAAAAGAAAAGGAATGAAGGCGTCCCAAGGGGAACTTTGTGAGAAATCTGTGGTGGTAACAGTTTTTCCCCTTTCTGTAGTCCATTTCCTGATGGGACTGTTTCACCCAGAAATGATGAATTACCGCAGTAGTGCATTAAATGGCATTCCTGAGCCAACTTTAATGCCTGGTTTATTGTTGTTAGGTGCCATTGAGTAGGGTTGACTCCTACTCATAGGGTTTTCAATGGCTGTCTCAGGATTCCTTTGGGAGTGGACTGCCACATTCTTCTCCCATTTTTGCAGTGCTGGGGATGGAACCAAGGGCCTCAGAGAATACAGAGCAGCGCACTACCAACTGAGCTAAACCCCAGTCACCTGGTTTATTACTAGGGAGTATCTTAACCCAAGGAAGAAAAACATCCACTGTCAATGTTGTTGTAAATTCTTTGCCTACAAGGTTAGTTGGAGGAGTGGAGAAACCATTACACAATTTAAACAAATAATTAGAAAATGTGGAAGGAAAAGCACCACCAGAGGTAATTAAGGAGATAAGTAAAGAGCAAATGCTTAGGGTCACCATAATTGAAAAGCAATCCACATTTAGAAACTGGAATGTTGAAATCTGCATTTGAAAGATGTCACTGTATCCCCTTAGCATTCAAACCAAGCTACTGTTCCCTTGTCATCAGACACCACCCAGGCTACTGAAATTGGAGACCTGGCCCAGCTGAACTATAATAACCTCACAACAATAGCTAAGGGTTGGTTACTTGGAAGAAAGAAAAAAATGCCATTTTTGGAGGCATTTGCTAGAAAACTCCAAAGGCACCAGCTAGGTTAGTGGTGAGTCCACTCTGGTTCCCTTATCACTCTTTCACATAACCTGCAGGCCATAGCCTGCAGATGCATCCTGTCTTACTGTGAGCATCACTTCTGCCTGAAGTTCTATGAAATTTCATTAGTTCTATGAAATGAAATGACAGCTGAACACTTACCTGGAGCAAGTCATTCCTACAATAACTTGAAGTACCTGTTGTTGTTGTTGTTAGGTGCCATCGAGTCCCACTGGACTCATAGCGACCCTCCATAGGCTTTTCAATGGCTGATTGTTTCACAATTGCTTTGAGAGTGGATTGCCACATCCTTCTCCCATTTTTGCAGTCCTGGAGGTCAAATCCAGGGTCTCAGAGAACACAATGCAGCAGCACTCTACCAACTGAGCTAAAGCTCAGCCCTTGAGCTACCTAGAGTAGTGCGAAGAGCACTGAGTAAGCAGTCTTAATTCAGCTCTTCCCCAGATTACTCAACTTGTCCTGTCTTGGGGGTTAGGGACACACTTTCTTTTTTTCTTTTTCTTTCTTTTTTTTTAACTCAAGCCATTAATATAGGAATTTATTTTTCCTTTGGCTCCATCTTCGAGTCTATTAGTTAATTTCTTCAACTCTATTGATGATCAAATATCAATTATATTGGCTTCTCTTCATTCCCACTGTCCTCACCATGGCTTGGCACAAGTCATCTTCATTTTCCACTTGACCAAGATGTGATCAGCCTCTTTACTTGCCCCTCTTTGTCAACATTTGCCCTTCTACAGCTCTTCTCCATCAGAAGCCAGAGTAATGTTTCCAAAAATGGCATGCCAATTAGTAAGTACTTGATCTCTCTTTTTTATTTTTTATAAGGGCACACTTTCTAATCACCAGACTCTGGACTCCAACATACTAGGTTCAAATCTTCATATCACTGCTTTAAAACTGCCATCGTCAGCTGTGTGTTATCTTTTTAAAACTTTGTGCTCTACATCTATAAAATGAGCCTTTGAAAAGATTCATTGGATTAATTCCCCACTAGATGTTACTGATGGTCATTTGTACCTCTTAATAAACGTGACAGATCCCATTCACTTTATTTATAACTTCTGAAACTCTCACCCAGAACTTATGTTTATTTGAAATAAAATTTTAGCATGTTTATGTTATCCCAGTTCACAAAGAACAAGAGAGATACTTGATAGAGGAGTCACTGATACAGGAGAATGAATTCATATCTGATAACCTGACAGTGAGCAAGGAGAAGGGAAAATATGAAAAGGGCAGATGAAAGACCACTGAAAACCTAGTGGTCTTTTAAGTGTTTCAGGCTAATTGCCAGCTTTAAGTAGTTTGCAGCACTTAGAACAGTAGTTGATAAAAAAGCTGACCAATCCATTATGATGGCAGAAAGTGATGTGCACTTGGCAGAAAGTGATGTGTACAAAGGCAGAAAATGTTTGAAGCATTTAAAAACATTTCCGGAGGGGAAAAATTAAAATTCCCTTTTAAAAGGGAATATTTCAGTTATGGGAACTTTCTACATTCTTTGGCAAGGCATTATTTTTCTAATAACCCACCAATTATAAGCAAAAGTCTTCCAGCAGAAGAGCCCAGCCCCAAATATAGGCTGTAATCTATTCCTGAAAATGAAATAGAAATATGGAAATATTTGGAAGGACGTATAAGATGTAATCATGGGCTTAGATAACACTCTATAATATAATTAATTTTTTAAGCTAATAGGTATTGAGTACTGACCATCTCAGGAAAAATTCCAAGCACTTAATTCATTTAATTATAATATCAGTGCAAAAAGGAATGTCATTGTTGCACATTTTACAGATAGGGACACCGAGGCACAGAGAGGTTTAATAATTCATCCAAAGTTACATGGCTTTTAGGTGGAGTTTAGATAGGGTAGCCTCGCCCTTATCTCTTAACCATTGCCATGATAATTACTCCAAAGGAGTAATTTTAATTGCAGTAAAGGAGTGTGATAATTAAGAAAGATGTGTTGACATAAAACACTAATTATTTTTCTTTAAAACTTGGAAAGCCCTAACCATTCTTATTTAATTCTTATAAATTAGCTGATATAATCCATATATAGATTTTCCTGGCTATTGCTGGTAACAAAATCAATGAGCGTCCTTGTAACTTCAACGAAGTACACAAAGATGCAGATCAGTAAAATAAACCATGAGGACTTGGATATCAAAGGAATGTTAAAGTCCTTAGTAACATCTACTTAATTATGAGCTATTTGTTTCTCTGCTGCTCAAAATGTTTTATGTGCTGCTCTGAATATCATGAAAACTTTTCTTAAAGGAAGATCATTAGACTTTTTCAAATAAGAGCTTTTGCATTTATACTGAAAGAGACCTCTGAAACTTTCTTTCACCCTGAAAGAATTTTCGCACAGGAGGTAGCAGATACTGCTCTGCAGGGGAATGTTTTATAATCTATCACTTCTCCCCGCCAGGGACCAAACCAGCAAAATAAAGCATTAATGTGATGAATGGACTTAAGTATCTATCATTATGGCAGGTCTACATATTTGTTCTCATGCCTTTTCCCATCTGTGCCTTTGATGATGCACCCAATCAATGTAATGATGCCAAATGGACCTCAGTGGATTTTTCCCTAAGAATTATTGAGCCATAATCCTCCTCTTCTCAAAGGTAACTGCTGACCACATCCTCGATCTACTAGAATTTATCGCATGTACAGTAATTGTAACCACTGAATTGGGGGTCTGCGACGTGCTCATGGAGTACTCTCAAATGTTGCGGAGGAGTCAGTATAGGTCTCTCATATGTAGCCAAAGCTCTAGCAGACCACACACCTGCCATTGAGCATACTCATCAACTGTGACAAAAATAAACCCAGAAACATCTTTTATATGCACACTTATAAACCAAGAGTAGTAAATAATTTATGTGTGTGTGTGTGTGTGTGTGTGTGTTAGGTTGTGCTTTTTATTTCCCATGTGATTGAGAAGCATTGATTGAAGAAACTGTCAACAAAGATATGGGAAAGTTAAGGGGATCCAGCATCGTATGGTTACCTACTTAGCATTGGCAATGGTTTGAAGCCATTCCCATATTCTGAAGGGGCAAAAGGAGGTTCTCATTACCTAGAACCCAGAGAGGGGGAACCTGGAGTCTCCACGTGAAGGAGCTGTGGACTTGGGCAGAACAGCACAGCTACTGTCAAGGACACAGCCAGAGGACAAATGCCCTGACCTGTCTTCTTTGCTGCTGTAATTTGTTGAATGGCATTTTGGTGTTCTATGCATTGAACAACATAGTATGTTCTCTTGGATAATTCAGTAAGTTAAATTTTACCACCTAACATGGATCTGAGAGCACATGAAGCATCAGTAAGCTGCATGAATGCAAGTCATAGTTTAGCTTCAGGAACGTGGCCACAAAGTGCTCGCGGTCTAGGGTGCATGGACTACAATGTAGGATCACAAGAAAGTGATCACCATGTAAGAGTCTAAAGGAGTGGGACCCTTCACTCATCATACAAAGACATCTCTCCTAAACCTAGGCTTGAATCCTGTCTGTGCATTTACTAGTTTGCATCCATTCATCCAACAAGTGTTCATGAAGCATTTACAATGTGCTGCCACCGTTATTCCAGGCAGCAAGGATGGAGGAGTAGAAAAATAGACACTACACCTATTCTCATGGCACCTGCCTTTAATGTGGGGAGGTGGCTGCTACGTAAGCACACAAGCAAGGTAAGTCCAGATAGTGACAAAGAAAACAAGATATTGTGTTAGCCGCTGGGGAGGGAGCAGACAAGTATCTTGTACAATGACTCTTTAACTGAGAACCTAGCTTAGTCCTTCAGGCTTGGGGGAGTTTGAGAGTATGCAGGTAGTGAGCAGAGCAGTGAGTGAGGAGGGGGAAGAGGGTAGCAGATGAGGTCTGTATTGTTGGAGTGGTGAGAGTCCATGTCAGGGCTTCAAGAGAGGAGAAATGATTTATGTGCTTGAGCTCCCTTCAGTCACTCTGTGGAGCCTGGGTTATCAAGAGGTAAAATTGGAAGCAGGACACTAAATGGCTTAGCCTATTATGGAGGCAGAAGAAATAGAGGAACATACAGAGATGCAGCGCATATGACCTAAAATTGTTTTTCTCAGGTGTTATCCAGTCAGTGTCTGATTCATAGCAACCCTATGTACAATAGATGAAACACTATTGTTGTGCTTCTCTGCTATTCATAGGATTTTTAATGGCTGATTATTTTTGGGGAGTGGGTTACCCCTTCCTCCTCCCAAGCCTACAGCACTTTTTGTTCCCAGGCAGTCTCCCATCTAAGTACTAACCAGGCCCAACCCTGCTTAGCTTCCGAGATCTGAAGGGATCAGATGCCACAGTGGTATGGCTGCAGGCATGACTTAAAATAAGGTCCCCTATTTTCCTAAGGAGATTGTTTTTTTGCTAACTTCAGTAAGTCTTTAAGAATATTGATGAAGTACTCAATAATCAATGCTTTGGGACTTATTTATTTTAGTTAAATATATTTAGGCTCTGCTATTAATTTAGAGCTGGGATTTAGCTCAGTTGATAGAGCACCACTCTGCAGTCTCTGAGGTCCCCAATTCAATTCCTAGCACCGCAAAATTGGAAGCAGGACGTGGCAATCCACTCCCAATGTGATTCCAAAACAATCAGTCATTGAAAACCCCATGAGGGTCGCTATGAGTCAGACGTGACTCGATGGCACCTAACAATAACAATAAATAATATTAATTTAGAAAACTGCTTTCTACTTATGTTTTATTCAATCCATTTCATCTTTAGAGATACTTTTTAATTCATCTGACTTTTCCAGAGCAAATTTTCTTCACTTCAGCTCAATTTGTTTGAGATAAAACAATTTTGAATCCATGTCTCATACTCTCATTGGTCATTTTTCAAGCCTACAAGTACTGTGAGGATAAAAATGAAGTTTCTAAAGTACAAAGAGACCCCAAAGTACAGAAGTTAAAATTGGAAAGATCTTTGTCTCTTGTAAAATAGCAAGTAGTTATTTGGATGGTCAAGGCTGACAGGCAGGCGGGTGCCACCTTAACACTTGTCTTCCCCTTGTGGGACAAAATTTGCTGTCATCTATCAGGCAGAAAAGAAGTGAAACGGACCAGGGAGGCTCTCACCCAGTCATTTTAAAAGTCAAGATGAAGAAGTGGCATATGTCATTTCCAATTATATCCCAGGACATGTTAGTCAAATGGGCACCTGTTATTATGGGAGAAGAGGAGAATGGAGGTGGACATTAGTGAACAACCAGCAGAGTATCACAGTACCCACTGCATAGCAGAGGAACAGCTGACTTTTTTCTGTTATCCAGTAGATGTGTATTAGTATCCTTTACAATCTAGAGCTGTTCACTGCCTGAGTTCAGATAGCAACGGATATAGGATTTTGTGATCTCTGCAACTTAAGCACTGATTATATCATTATTTAATGTAGCAGTGGGCTTAAACATAAATAAGATTGTGTGCCTGGCACAGAATTGGGGAGTGCTTCATTCTGTTGTACATAGGGTCACTATGAGTTGGACCTGACTCAGTGGAACCTACCAACAACAACAACAATGCAATCTTTAAAAGACTAGAGATAGCATTTGTAAGGAGTAAGTAGAAAATCTGATTTTGAATTTCTCTGTCTCTTTAATTTTAAACAATCCCGTCAGTTAACCTCTGAAGCCAACCAAAACTGGCACAGACTACGGCCACATCAGACTGATGTGTTTTTTTCAAATGGCACTTTTGCTCAAAGAAGGTAATTATGAGAAAGCCCTACAATAAGAGACTTTGGAAAGCCTCTAATAGAGGAGATTTCTTCTTTTTGAGAAGTAATTGTGGGAGGAAACATCCTCACCTTATATTTAGACATGGAAGCAGGGTGAACAAGGTCACCTGCAGAGGAGCTGGGGGAAGGGTTGGTGGGAGGGAGAGATTCTTTTCTCTTTTTCTTTAACTATTGTGTGGGGAAATAATTAATACGTAGCTTTTTCATATCTCTGTAAGATTCATTAAAGATATTAGGTATATAGCACAGTATTTGCATCAAATAAATCCTGTACAATACTGAGAGATAAACATGCACATTGCCCATCTTTGCAGAAATCAGTGTCAACATTTGACAAGATGCCTTGTTTATAGTGACAGTATTTGCCTGGCATACAATTTGTGCTGAATGAATGATCACTTTCATTATTGATTTAAAATGAGAAATGAGAAAGTTTACAAATTGCACAATTTATGGCATTTGAATGTCCACCCACCACCCACTTACATTTGTCCTATTTTATCTCCAATGCCTTGTTAGTAGAGTTATTCTGATATCATAGAAAGCTTTGATAGAAGTTTAATAAATGTGTTTACTCTGAGAAAGCTGCTGCTTGGAAGGAACTTGCTTTCTGTTGTCCTAGAGAGTCCTAGATTCCATTTTCTCCCTTCAGAACAATGGATCTCCCCTGTTCTTCTCTTCCAGACAGCACTGTGAAGTGCCTTGCATATTTAAGTAGCTCTAATTCATGAGGTATTCAAGCATTTTCCTCAAAATGTCACATTTCCCATTAAATTTAGAAATATGTGAAGTTTGATATAATTTCTTGCTTGTTCATTGGGATGATATAGTCAATTTAGAAAATTTCTACATGTTTCGTTCCACTATTGTCAAAGGATTAGCCTTGACTGTTGTGTAGGCATTTACTTCTATTTGACAATTTGGTATTTCTGCAAATGCTTTGTGTCCATTCATGAGGGCCATGGTTTCCTTTGAAATGCTGCAGTCACCAGGGAGAAGGCCCTGTGCTCTTCCCTGATAGGCCAGCTCTCCCTCTGCCTCCTGTTGCTATGGTGCCCAGCAGAGTAACTTCCTTGCCCTGCACATGCAGGAGGCTTGGTCTCCATGGATACCCCACTCTGAGACTGTACTCTACAGAGAGATGAGCTGCACACACTGTATTTCTGCAAAAGACATATCCCAGCCTGTGGTGGGAGGCTGTTTGCAGAGGCAGTGTTTGCCATGAAAGTCTACGGAGCTTACCTTCTAAGTAAGTAGTATTACTCACAGTAAGTAAATAATTATATTGGATCACAAAGGATATGCTGTGTGTGTGTGTGTGTGTGTGTGTGTGTGTGTGTGTGTGTGTGTGAAGTTAGATGTAGTAGGATAAAACGGTATATTAAGAATTTCAGTGCCATCATTCAGATATTCTAAAAGCAGGATCAATAACTAAACTTTAAAAACCATACATATATGTTTTTAAATACCCTGGTCATTTATGAGTCTTTTATGTAATTTGATGCAAAAATATTGATCATGGATGGTTATATTTTAGAATGCTCTTCTCGCTCTGATCATTGCATCTTGCATTTGTAAATACCAAGTGTGGCCTTACCAGTGGTGTGCTAGGGGAATAGACAAGCACAGCCACAATTAATGCTAATTGGCACTGCACACAGTTTGCAGTGAGCCTCTGTGTAGACTGAGATGCGATGCATTTATTATCAAGAGAAAGACTTCTCATGTGATTAGCAAAAGGAATGCCCATGTCTGCTGGTTCACCATGAAAATTATTCAGGGCACATCTTTCTGACCCATTTTAATTTTCTGTTTTAATACAACATCCAGTAGAAATTCTGAAAATCTTCATGTCCACGGAATGGGGTTGTGGGAGATTTTTATTTGTATTAACTGATTTGATCTAATACTTCCTCTTTACTGTACATTTAAGAAATAAGGGCTGGGTTACCAATGTTGTAAAATATATGAGCCATCTTAAAGCACCTTTCATCTGCTCAGCAAATGACTAATGCCTGTGATGTTAAAATTAGTTAGTAGAACAACAAGAAAGATTCTACATGTGATAATACTAACTCTAGTCCAGTAGTCTTAAAACTGTGTAAAATTGATTTTTAGACCTTCCATAGTAGGTATCTGACATCTAGCAACTCTAAACAAAGAGCAAAAATGGATTATAAAAGGTATAAGACTTATTTTTAATCATATGAGTGAGCACAAAGCATTATTCTAGATTGTAAATTGATTTTCTCTAACTCATGACAGTTCAAGTAAAAGACACAGTGTTTAGTGTCATCTTTTCCAACAACTAGTCATAGTTCAATTGTAATTGCCCAACAAGGTAAAAAGTTACCAACCTTTAAGAGTATGGAAGTACTGATGAGTACCCTGGCCCTGACTTCGTCACAGGGACCAAGCTTTAGGTCATTGCCTCAATATTTTATAAATATCCTTTTCCTATCAATAGATGGAACAACTGACAGACATGAGAACTTGATGAATTCTGTAGAGAATGTGGTTTTGTTGACCTGGAAACCATGCTGATGGCACCTTCCCCAAAGTTGTCACCTCATTAGTAGTATAAGGCCCCACATCCCTTTCTCAGTGTATCAGATAAATTCTCTTTCTTGCCCATCTCTGAAAACTAGTATAGTATGTGATTTTTATTCAGCCTCAAAATGTCTTCATCTCCTCTTGAAATTATTCCCTTACCTATATAGTGCAGATGATAATAGTGCCTATCAGATAAGGCTGCTTTGAAATCAATATGATCAATGACACATAGCATATAATAAATGCTAGCTTCAGTTGTATTGATTACTATAAGCATCACCATCATCACTTTTACAATGCAAAGGGGTCAGGGGATGTTTTAGCCAAGAGCTTTAATAAATATTTAGTTTGATTCTTTTTCAGCCTATTATATTTCATTTTAAATACTTACCAAGACCGGGTATGTAGTTGGTATTTTAAAGGGAATAACAGGATTGTAGGTACATGAGAATGTAGTGAAAAACATATTCAGTAGATTTTTTTCTGTCAAACATGTGGCTTTCTATTTTGCTTAATGGTTACACATATATAATGAAATACTTGCCAATTAATTTTGTTGCCTCTAACACAATGGATATGTAGGCTACCACAGTGGTTATCTATCATAAAAGAAGGTAGCTCATAGCATAGTTCCAGTGAATACTCATAAGTTAGAAATGTAGCAATTAAAATCTAGGTTCAAAATTTTATGCTCATTTCCTTTCCTGAAAGGATTTTTGCTTAGAGTACAGTGACACATTTTGAAAAAAGAATAATTTCATTAAGTTGAAATTTCAGGAAATGATGAGAGAGGAAGAGATGGGAAATGATTGATTAATCTGTATAAAAATAGGCCCCATGCTGGGATTTTTCCTTTTGCACTAATCCTGTGTGACATCTGAATCAAAAAAATAAAAAAATAAAAAACCAGTGCCATATGTGCAGAGCTTGCTGGTGCTGATTTTAAAGCTTGTGAAAAGTTGACCTACATTATATTTTGCAGCTTTATTTTTATTTTAATGTCACTTTCATCTTCTGCTTCTTCTTTCTGGCATATTCTCTGCCTTCCATCTGTTTGCCCTGGAAAGAATGTGGCATGTGCGAGAAGGACTGTAAGCAACTTACTTGAATGGGAAAGTGGGCCACATTTGTAGGGTGTGGTTTAAAGTGAGGCCTCCAGAGGTTGAGAACTTGGAATCAGTGTAGGTCCACACATGCTGAATATATTTTACTAAGCATAACTTCATATGTAACATCACTCTGATGGTCTAGTTAAAATAAGTCTTCTTTTCTAATATTTCAAAGCAATCCTTAATTAAATTAAATCCTTAGAAACATGTCCACTAACATGGTGACCTTTTACTATATTCTACTGGTCTGTGAGCAAAATAATGTCCCTCTTTCTTGTCCACTGTTGGTCGTGAATGCGCTGGTGTAGCACATGATTTGTGAAGAGTTTGTTAGGTACTCGGGCTGCTGTCATTTGTGGGTCATATCCTTTTGTTGACCTCTGTGTGGGGAGCTTTTTGCTGTCTAGGTTCACAGTTGTATTTTCTGAGTCCTTTTTCGTCAGGGGGAGTTTGTGGCAGTTTCAGATGGAAACATGTTCCCTTGGCTTGTGCAGCAGTAGCATTGTTAAAGGAAACTGGATCTTCCTGAGTCTTTGGCTGCTTGTACTTACCCCTAAGACGGAGATAGGCAGCTTGCAGGCCTCTGCCAGCAAGATCTGATTTCTGCCTGAGACTAGGAGCGGGCCTGACTGTTCTTGAGAGGTGGAGGCTATGGCTGAACTTGATACTGGGTTATGGCCCGACATCCAGTGCTTTTCCCCTCACAGTTACTAGAAGAAGTGAAGGATCCAAGCCACAGTCTTAAGAGCACTAGTTCAAACAAAGCACTGGTTTAGGATATGCAGATTGTACCATTGTCTCATGTACTGCCAAGCCCAGAGAAGCAGGGACCATAAAGGGGTTTTGCCTGTCCCCTGAGGCTTGGCTAGGATTCTCCAAGTTAGCCTTTAGTCCATGCTACCATTCAAGAGAACTAAATCCAACTTTATATTCTGGTGGTGTTAACTAAATACTACACACACCCTTAGAGTTGTTTTTCTTAAATTCTATTGCTATGATTCACTATGTTATATTTAATAATCATTTTCTAGATGGCTCTTTACAAAAATGAACTTCCCTAGGACAAGAACCATGTTTTCTTTTGTGTTTTTTCATTTCTTTCTCTTTCTCAATCATTTTATTAGCTTCTGTTTTAAATTCATTTTTGCTGCTTCCTTTCTTTTTAAATAGTATGTATTAGTACTGCATAAAAAGAATGTGTGCCACATCTCTGTAAGATAGGTGACATAAGAATATAAGAATATAGGAAACACTTGTGAGCCTGCCTTTCACTTGAAGAGTCGCCACCCCTGAAGCTGTCTGCACATTCTTCTCTGCCTCCTCCAGGGGTGACTGCTATATCAAAGTGTGTTTTATATTTCCTTGCAGTTAAAAATAATTTTGCCACCTCAAGTAGATGTTTCTAAAAATATGGTAGGATATAAAGCCAGGCATGGTGGTGCACACCTGTAATCCCCTCTGACTGAGGCAGGAGGATCACCAGGAGTTCCAGACCAGCCTGGGCTACATAGCATGACTTTGCCTCAGACAAACAAACAAACAAAGTAGAATACAAGGGCAAAATTTAAAGCCCTGGAGCTGTGTTTTCTCTGTCTTTGTGTTCCCTTCAGTTAGCACAGTGCCTATAGTACTTAATAGGTCTTCAAGAGATGTGTGAATGGATGGACATGAAAGAAACTGGAAGGTATTTTTGTGGCTCTATACACCAACATGGTATTGAAATCCAACTTTTGTGGCCCTTGTTCCTCTGGAGCCTTGTTAGTTTTATCTTATTGAGGTGCTTGTAAATGTAAGGTACAGAAATTAATCACATATTATTTCATTGCTTAGGGTTTTTTTTTTTTTTTCAAATTAGCATTTGTGAAGCATACTCACCTTCTTTTTACTGCCATGCCAACCTTCTCCACTGGTCCTGAGAAAAGTGGCTTTAATTTGCTTGAAAGGCTCTGCCTTGCTTTTCCATTCTGTTTTGGTTATTCATAGAGCATTGTAGGGAGGGAAGGAGTAGAAGAAGCAGAGAGCACTGAGTACACTTGAATTTGAAAGTTAACTTGAGCAGGGGGGGTGGGGCAGAGTAGCTGGGCAAGCAAAGGGTTGGCCTGGGAGTGTGTGCTCTCTGACAGACGTCACTGAGGGTTGAGATTGTGGGGAGGGTTTCATGAAAGAGGCTGGAGAAATGCAGAGCACAGGCTAGATGCAGAGCATAATCCACTTGTGAGTACACTTCATCCTTTTAAAGTACTGTAAACCACATTTGGCTGAGTAGAGAACTCTTTCGGAGAGGAAGGGACTAGGTAGAGGGGAACATCCAAAAACATTTTGTTCAAAAGCTCAAGAGCTGGCATGATTTTCAGTTGACAGACAATGCTGTGAGGTGAAATGCTGGTGCTTGTTGCTGGAGGTGAAATACCTCACCTCTCTTGGCCTGTGCTGCAGCTCTGGAAAGGAGGTTTAGGTGGGTGTGCAGTGTCCCAGGTGCAGGTCGCCTCCCAGGCAGTTAGCAGACTCATCACCCCTTAAAATCTCAGTTTCCTCATCTGTCTTGTTTTTGTTTTGTTTCGTTTTTGATTTTTCTGTTTTTTCTTAGTAATTTTTAATGTACAACTTAATGGGTCTCATTATGACATTCCCATGCATGCATTTCATTATACATTCCTCATGCTCACCTTCCCATATCCTCTCATGACCCTCCTCCTCTGTCCCTTCCCTCCCTACCAATGGCCCCCATTCTACTTGCATGTCTTTTTTTGAGTGTATCTATATATATATATATGTACACCCCAATTTTGCCGTAAGGGCGATATATGTGATATTTCCTTTCCTTTCTCCCATTGCCCTTACTTTTTTCTCCCTCCTCCCTTTCTTTAGTCTGTTGTCTTTCCCTATTTAGGCCCCTTCTACTTTCATGACCTGTGTGTTGTAAGAATGAATATACATTATAGTCTAACATCCACATATGAGAAAAAACGTGATGTTTATCTTTCTGGGTCTGGTTTATTTCACTTAAAATGATGATCTCAAGTTCCATCCATTTTCCAGCATTTCTGTAATATTGTCCTTTATGGCTGAATAAAACTCCATGGTGTATATATACCACAATTTCCTTATTTACTCATCTAGTGATGGCCACATAGGTTGATTCCATATCTTGGCTATTATGAATAACACTACAATAAACGTGGATGAGCAGGTACCTCTGTGGTGTATTGACTTACATTCCTTCAGGTATACACCCAGGAGTAGTATAGCTGGGTCATATGGTAGTTCTGTTTTTAGTTTTTTGAGGAACCTCCTAACTGATTTCCATAGTGGCTGCACCAATTTGCATTCCCACCAGGAGTAAGTAAGAGTTTCTGTCTCCCCTCATCCCCACCAGCATTTGTTGATGTTTGTTTTGTTGTTCTGACTGGAGTGAGATCGTATCTCAGTGTAGTTTTGATTCATATTTCCCTGAGGGCTAAGGATGTTGAACAGTTTTGCACATGACTGTTGGCCATTTGTATTTCTTCTTTTGAGAAGTCTCTGTTTAGTTCTTTTCTCATCTTTACCTTATATGTCTTTGGGAGGAAGGATGGAAGGAAATAGCATGTATAGAGTTCTTGAGAGAGGAGGCTGTGAGTACACAGTGGCTCATAGCATTATTATCTGGCTCCCTCACTCATTGTATTTGTTATCCCTTCAAGATTTGTGCACTCTGTAGTCTGTCAGCACCCTGTGCCTCAAACAGGTGTCCCAGGGCAGGAGAGCAGGAGCTGCTCCACCTGCCTTGCACCTGCTCATCTCGGAGCCAGTCCCTTGATCTAGAAATCTCTGAGTTGCATGCCAGGCCTTCTCCTGGAACACTTCCCTGTGACTTCATTATCCCATCTCTGTCCTTACTTTAGTTCCTGGAACACATCCGAATTAAACCCCACTAGGCCTCCATTTCTTCATTTGCTTTTGTTCCCGCACTCTGTGTAGATACCAGAAATTGCCAGAATTTACACAGCTGATTTGTTTTGTTGATGTGTGCTAACAAAGACATTTTTTTTCACACTGAAGATTACACAGGGGTAAATCTAGCATAGATTTTGGAGCATCTCAATCCGTTCAGATCAGATTATTCTTATTCTTTTTCTTTTCTTTTTTTAAAAATTGTTTTATTTTTATTTTTTGCAAATCCCTCAGGCAATATGTGAGAGAGATTGTTTTTCATTTATCTGATTGAGACAATAATTCCTGTTTTGTTTGTTTTTCTGCCATTTAGTTGTGTACCAAACATACCCATCTCCATTTGATTGTTCTTTCACATGAATGGCATTTGGCTAAGCACATAGCCTAAGATGAAGGCATTTCTTAATGTTTAACTTACTTTCTACTTTTCCTGTTTTAAATCCTTTTGTTCACCTGGAGTTTTACATACTTTTGAGCCTACACACTTAATTTTGTGAACCTATGAGCTATGTGGGAAAAGACTCCACAGTCATCTCTTTCCCCCTTATCATGTAGCCCATCTGCTAACTGTAAGCGTCACCTGAATGGCTGCCCAGCCACCAACCTCTCCTCCAGATATTGCTGTCACAGTGTCTTGAGAAAGCACCACGTGGGGTTCACATTACCACCCCATTCGCAACTTCCCCTGGCTCCCTCTTGCCTTCAATATGACCTGCTTCCCTCAGGCCTGTCACTGCGTAGCTTTCACATTTTTCTACTCTTGCTACAACTCACTGTTTTGACTCCAGTTTTCTCATCTGATCACTATACTCCATCCAAACAAGTGACTGAATACACTCCACACCTGCTCTGTTTTCTGTCCTCTGTATTTTAGCTTATGCTGCCTCCAGCACCTGAGGTCCGCTCCCTTCCATATCCTTCTTTGCCTGGCACTCCAAACCCATCTCAAGTGACACCTGTCTGGTGATAGATCCCTTTGGCCTCTTCCCCTCATGCTATCCGAGAGGATTTCTGACTCCTCTGTGTTCCCGGAAGCCTGTCTCTCTGCATGGCCCTCATCATGTCCTTACAGCCTGGTCGTTTGGCTGTGTGGCTCAGCGCCTCCTGAGGGATGCTCAGTGCTGGAACTGTGTTCTTCCACATCTCTGCCCCAGGCTCTGCATGTACTTGCAATGGACCCACTTGAAAAGCATCACCCTGGTTTCCAGTTCCTAGATCTTTGTGAACACTGGTCACGAGGTAGCAAATAGAGAGGGCAGAGAAAACAGACTTCAAGACTTTGAGGCTCTCTGACTTAGGGCAAGGCTTATCACCCCTCAGAACCTCAGTTTCCTCATCTTTTCTGTGTGTCTTTGGGAGGAAGGAGGAAAAAAACAGTAGGTATAGAGTTCTTGGGAGAGCAGGCCGTGAGAACAGTGGCCTTTACTGATTCTGTCATTCTTTGTGTTTGTTATCCCTTCAAGCTGTGTGTAATCTGTAGTCCGCTGTCAGCACCATGCCTTCCACATTTTCATTTTAGTCATTAATTAAGCATGTTAAATGGGATAAGGGCAAGGACAAAGCCAGGTGACTCGTTACTAGAGATTTCCCTCGAGGTTGACAGGCAGTCCATTAGTCAGCATCATCTGGGAACTGAACTGTGCTATCATCCAGTGCACACATGCCACCTTGTTCATCAGAGTATCCTAAATGTTTGTATTAAATGTCTACTGAATTCCAGATATGTGATTTATGTGGCAATCACAACGCTGTCAGAAAAGGACGTGAGAAGTGGTTTTCATATCTGGTACTCAGTGAACTCCTGCTGGCTTTGGCTCCTTCTTGCCATATGAAGGGACTTTTTCCTACATTTTACTAATGAGCAACACAAAATTCACCAGTGTGTCATATTTAGAATTTCTCGATGCATTATTAACCTGCATATTTTTTGTCCATTTCCAACCTGCTACTTCTCTTTCTTTGTGATTCATCAAAGATTGGTGAGGCTGTTTCCACGATCGTTTCTGTAAGTTCTTATAGTACCTTTCTTCCCTTACTCATGAAATATTCTTCTGAGTCTACTGAGTGCCAGGCACTGTACTTGGCCCTGGGAATGCAGTGGTGAATAAGGCAGAGGTCTTCCAGGTGTGCTTGGCTTTCACCTGCTGATATCCCGGCCTGAAGACTTGAGTTTTAAGGGATTTGGAGAGATGAGATGAGGGTAGGAGTGGAGGGAATACTTTTATCCTAATTTACTGTAAATAACATCAGTCAGTCAACTCAAACTAAAGGGGATGTATGACTAGAGGAAAGGTAACTTGGTCAAGACCCTTTCCAGGACACGTAGCTGTATTCCAAGGATGGAAGAACCTTTAATACTTGAAGGCTTTCAAGGAAACAACACCTACTATGTGCTAAACCCTGCATTAGTCACTACAATACAAAGATAAACAAGCCTTTCTGGGAAATGTGTAATAGCAAATAGACAACTACAGTGCAATGTGATCAACGCTTGTTGAATTACAGGTGAGGTAAGACCATAAGGGAAGGGCACCCACCCAAAGGGAAGGTCAAGGCTAACCTGAGACTGGAAGAACAGGTAGTAGTTAGCTAGGCCCTAAGGGAAAGAAAATAATCCTGTAGAGGAGGAGCATATGTGAAAATTGGGTATCTAGAGACTTATACAGTAGAAGGATGTGGCAAGACACTCCCAAAGCAATTCCAAACCAATCAGCCATTGAAAACCCTATGAGGGTCGCTGAGTTGGACCTCTCTTGATGGCACCTAACAACAATAGCAACTAACAAAGACTTGTAGATCATGCCAAGAAATGTAGACTACATCTTAAGGACACAAATGCCACTATAGGGTTTCAACAAGGAAATTGCCTAATGAGACATGATTTAGAGCAGCGTGGAAGACTAAGTGCCCAGAGCCATGCCTAGCAGATGGGCACAATGTGTGGCTAGTTCCTACCGGTGGGTGAGTATAGTACTCAGGTAGTACAATAGGATGGGAAGAAGTGGGCAGATCAATAGCCAGGGTCCAGCAGCTGACTGCAAAGTGTGGTGACCCATTAAAAACAGGACTCCTTTAATGTAGTGGTCCTCCAACCTTCCCATGCATCAAAGACCTCCTGGGCTGTTGGTGAAAATGTGGATGATGGCACTGACTTGGAGAAATTTTTGGTCAGCAGATCTGGAGTGTGAGTCTGGAATCTGAGATTTTAATGAATGGTCCGAATGGTACTGATGCAAGTGGTCCTCAGACCACTGCATGAAAAAAAAAATTTCCTTTCTATCGAACATTCAGATATGCCAATGCTTCTTGTACATACATTTCAAAAATGTTAACTTTTTTCCTGTTGAAAGAGGATTTAGGGCAGCCCCAAGAGTCAGTTCCTGTGCTACAAAGAGCGGTCTCCTTGCCAGTGTGGTCTGTGCCTGCTCTGGTTTGCCCTGTGGTAGGGGACTCAGAGTAGAGTGGTGATAATCTTGTTGAGATCTCTGCTGCAGATTGCTTGTAAATGCAGTCTCAAAGGTTTCAGCTTGCCCTTTGCAAGAGCAAGCAAGTAAACATTTATGGGGAAACAAAATTTCCCCAACTCTTGAAGTCCCAGCTGGTGTGCCTTCTTAGTGGTTAAGACATATTTTGAAGTGTTTGTTATACAGATTTCCCCATTCCAGCTTTACCACTTACAAGCTGTGTGACCTTGAGCCCATTATTTTCCCTCTCCTTCCTTTCTTCATCTCTAAAATGGAAATAATAGTTGTGCCCATCTCATGGGCTCAGTGTGAAGATTAAATGAGCATCCATGTAAAGTGCTTTGTACAGTGTGTGAACATAAGAAACCATCTCTAGCTATTTCTGAGAGAAGCTAAGTGATCTGCAATACATTTATCACTTGTATTAGAGTGTAATCATTTAATAAATCCTTTATCTTTTTGTTTTAGATGCAGTAGTGAAGCTAGGCATGGTAATGCATGCCTATAGTCCCAGTACTTGAGAGGCTGAGGCAGGAGGATCACAAATTCCAGGCCAGCCTAGGCTACATAACAACATCCTACCGAAAAAAAAAAAAAAGGAAAAGAAAAAAAAATGGAGGCCTCATAAATTTTTTTCTTTTCTTTTTTTAGTCTGTGGTATGCATATGCAAGAATTCTTAGAGAAACTGTTTAGCAGCACATTTACTAAACACGTGGCTCAATAGGCTAATGATAATGATAAAGAATACTTATTGTTTACTTAGTAAAACATTCTGACTTGTAATTCTTGTAACACTCCCTTGTAATAGGCCCTGTTTTTTCACTTTTTAGAGTGAGAAAACTAGGCATAATGAAGTTAAGCAATTGCCTGAGGTCACACTGTCCTTAAATGAAAGAACAGATATTGTAAATTGTGGACCTGCTGTTGCTAGAACCTGCTCTTAGCCACAGCTTTGAAGTAAGTGTTGTCAATCACATGGAGCTTGGTTAGTACCACTCAGTATTCTGCCAATTAAATTAGGAGGTTGACCAATTTTGGATATGATATGTGTAAAAATATTCCCAAATGTATACTATAAAATATATCTATATTGTAAAAACCAGCCAAGCCTTCTGGTTCCACTTTGGCAGAGGCAGCCTTTGAGAAAGCTTCTATGTGAGGGATCTCAGGCCTAGGAGTGCCTCAGAGCAGTGGTTCTCAAACTTCGGGGTTCCTAGAACTGGAAGGCTTATTAATACCTACGTTACTGGGGTCCTACTCCTACCTGTGAGCTCTTTAAGTTCACAAAGACCATCCTTAGCAAGTCAGCAGCTGAGGCTGCTGGTTTGGGACGACCCTCTGAGAATCACTGTCTTGGATGAGAAGATGGTGGGTGAATTTAAAGAGCAGAGGATGAATTAAAATCTATTCTGTCATTGCCTAGCTTGCCCCTCAGACCAAGTAACTTAACCTCACAAAGACATTTTGAAGTGATGCATTATCAGTTCTTACAAGTAGATGCTTAGATGATAATCAAAAGGCAGAAATCTTTGTTTTAGCTTTGCCATATTTAAAAGTAGGGTAATTGTTTTTTCTTCTTCAGTACCATGGGTTGAATCTAGGGCCACGTGTATGTAAGCAAGTGCTTCACCACTGAGCTGCAAAGTCAAGCCACATTTTTTATTTTTTATTTTCAAACAGGATCTTGCTAAATTGCATAGGCTGCCTCCGGCCTCAAACTTGAAATCCTCCTGCCTCAGCCTCCTGAGTCTCTGGGATTATAGGTGTATGCCTCTGTGCTTGGCTGTTTGTTTTCCTAGTGTAGATTTACATGATGGCTTCCCCTTCTCCAAAGCAGTGGGACCTGGTTTAAAATCCAGATATGTCCCTCATTTCCAGTTCAAACCTAGTATTTGGCTTCAGAACTAGGAACATGTTCTGGGCTACATTAAATGCTAACACATACTCACAAGGAAGCGTCTACCTCTCCCTTCCTCCCTCCCTGGGAAAAGGGTTGTCTGCTTTCTTCAGGTTGTATGCATAATCCAATAACTCAGTGATCTCATATCCATGGGCTGCTCTCCTTATCAAGACAGGGGACAGAATTACTGCGTGACCTCAGCCAGCCTCAACAAGGCATCAGGTAATTTCTGATCTATTAGTGATACTCAAGGTCAGAACTATCATAGGGTGGGTGTCACCTTAGGCATTTTGGACCCTGAAATTACCATAGGGTGAAGCAGAGATTCTTATTTTGCTTTTAACTTTTGCTTCTCCATTGTGAGAGGGAAAAAGATATAAGGACAGATGATTCATAGAAGTATGTCCATGAAATATATTATGTAAAAGTAGATTTGCTCAGGATTTTTTTTCATAGGGAGAATGGTGCTCCTGGAAATGCAAATAAATGTTTACCAGAATGAAAAATCTAAGTGGCTGAGTAACTGTAATAAATCCAATTAATTTCCTCATCATCAGGAAAATGAAGAAATAACTTATGGTATAAACCATACACTAGAATGTTTTATAGCAGTTCAACAAATGTGCTATAGCTATATGGAGAATTTTGAAAATTGCCCCCAAAGATTATATATGTCATGATAATCTATTCATAAAAAATTTAAAAACAATAAAAGATAAAAAACAAATCTACTTTTTTGGAATACCTGTAGATATGATCATTCTTTGTGAAAGAGAAAAAAGGAAATAGTAAAAAGGGGATAGGACAGAAGAGGATGGCACTGACAGATGTAGGTTTATGCCATCTTCTAGTTTCTCCGAGGGATGATGGTTTCCTCCTTTGTTGTAATATTGAATATATATAAACAAAGCAAATACACACACAATCCAGTCAGTAAATACATCAAGGATGGTTTTGCATGGGCCAATCATGAGAGAATGTCAAAAACCAAAGATTATGATTCATATAACTCTGTACATCTGAGATTCATAATAAAGAAATTATGGGAAATTAAGATGGTAGATTAGAAGCACTCTACCCATAACTCTGAAAATGAGAAATCCCAGAGTAACAAAGGAGAAACTGAAACTCCCCCAAATACAGAATGCAACAGAGGATATAATAAAGATGTTAAAACATTCAAATTCATGCAGCAAAAGAGACTTTGGAACAGAAAGCGAAACAGCATGGACTCACACACCAGGTCTAACCCTGGGCAGGGGAAAGGGAGGATCCAACTCCCTTAAAAGTGAGCGCTTCACTTGGGCAAAAAGAACCCCAAGATTTTACCAGCTGTCAATCCAGCTCAAATCCGAGTTGGCAGCGACTACCCCAGGGTGAAAGGTCAGTATTAGTAAAAAAAAAAAAAATCCACTTTAATACTTCTTCAGACTTGGACCAACTCAACAAAAGACCACTCTCCTCTGTGGAAACAAGACTCCCTGAATCTGACTACTGGAGAGTGGGACAAGGGGACTAAGCACACAGCAGAGCCAAGGGACACAAATCTACAGGCTCCATGAAACACTTGCAGTGGGAAGAAGATACCTGGAGTGCCGAGGGCTGAGAAGATATGGAAGCATGCGCGTGGGTTGTAAATTTGACTTTGGTGAGGGCTGTGGCCCCAGTGACGGCTGTGCCTGAAGGGCGCACATGCTGAGAACTTAGAGAAATGTGCCTGGACTTTGTAAACTTGACTTTGGCGGCACCAGCAACCACAGTGACAGTGACTACAGCAGCAGTGTCTAAATCCCTGAAGTGCTTAAGTCCTGAGAAACTAGAGAAGTGCATCTGCACTTCAGAAACTTGACTTGGACTGCAGCCATGGCCACAGCGATGGTGGCCGTAGCAGTGCCTGAAGGTATGAGGCACACACATACAGAGAAATGAGGGAAGCATGCCTACACTTTGTAAACTCAACCTAAGCAGCGTCCACCACAGTGACAGCAGTGCCTGAACACCTGAAGCATCTATGTGCTGAGAAACCAGAGAGGTGCACCCATGCTTTGTAAATTCAACTTTGGCAATGCCCGTGGCCAAGTCAGCAGCATCAGCGGCAATGCCTGAGGAATGTATGTATTGAGAAATTAAGACAGTGTGCCCCAGGTTGGTAAACACAACCTCAGCTAAGGCAGGAATGACTGCCACGAGTTATACTGGACAACATCTGGCTGGCAGGCAGGACTTCCTAGGCAGGTCCTGGTTGGTAGAGAACTAGATGGGACTGCTTAGCAACAGGTAGGAATATAGACACTCAAGACCGTTTTCTGTTTTTGTTTTGTTTTGTTTTTCCCTTTTTTCCTTTCTTTCTTTAGATTTTCTTTTTCTTTTTTCTTTTCATTTTTCAAATTTTGATTATTTCTCCTTTTAGGTCATCCTGGCTATTTGATTATACTTTTAGTATTAGTTGAACCCAAATCTATTTGTTTTTTAAAAAAGGAAACTTTCATGTTTGTATTTGTTCTACTTCTTGCAAGCTTTTATAACTTTATATATAATTTTTCTACTATGTACAAGCAGATTTATATTTTTACCTGCTGTTTTCTTCCTCATATTCTAGCACTATCTTTTCTGCCTGCCCTTTTCCCTTATCGAATCCTGATTTCTCTTCCTCCTCCTGTTACCTCCTCTATGAATTATCTCTTCTTTCTCACATGCATTTTTAATCTCCATGACATTGTTTCTCTTTGCTTTTTATGAATAACCACAGCTGTGTGACCTTTGAAAAGGCACTTAACCTTCCTGTCTTACTTTCATCTCTGAAAGAAGGATAATAATAGTATCTGTCTCAAGCTGGGCGTGGGGGTGCATGCCTGTAATCCCAGCCCTTGGGAGGCAGAGGCAGGGGGATCGCAAGTTCAAGACCAGAGACAGTCTGTGTAATTTAGCAAGACCCTGTCCCAAAAAAATAAAAAAATAAAAATAATAAAATGAAATAAAAAATGGGCTGGGGATGCTGCTCAGTGGTACAGTGCTTGCATAGCATGCAAGTGTGAGGCCCTGGGTTCAACCCTCAGTACTGCCAAAAAAAAAAAAATATTATCTGTCTCATAGAGTTGTTATAAGAATTATGTAAATTAAAATATGTAAAGCATGTAAAAATAGTACTTGCCACTCAGCATGTACTTTACAATATTCCTAGTATCTTAATTTTTCTTCTTAAACTTATTCTCTCTGAACTATATTGGGGTCCCGACATGACTGAGGTTAAAATTAGCGGGAAGAACTTGGAGTGGGGACTAAGGATTAGGTGAGTACCTTCTGGTCAAAAACGTTTGCTTCCTCTTCTTTATTGAACTTTCTCTACACCCTCTTTGTTGCTCATTTCTCTCAGTCACTCACCTGGGCAGGTAGATTGCCTGTATTTCTGCCAAGGACAGGTAGCTGAGCCAGCCCAAGATAAAGGAGTGAAATAGACAGGTCTGTGAGTGACCTCCTGGCCTCCTCTTGTACTCTGCCCCCTGCTCTCCCTCCCTCCTTTTCTCAGACCTTCAGAGCCACGTGGCTAAGGACGCTGCCTGTGCAAGGATGACAGCTGGAGTAAACCTACTCGCATTGCCTTGAGGCTTTCAGAAGACAGGGCTCTGACCCAGGAGCCACTCCAGAACTTTCAGGAGCAGCTCATGGGACATCTGTTTGAGGATCTCCTGTCTTTAGAAACACTCTATAGTGTACACAGACATATAGTAAAAAATAGAAATGTTCTCTTCACTGAACAGTGGCTGAGGGAGAATTACTTTTGTAAAGCGTGATTATAAAAAGGTATGACTTCAGTAGAATAAGACATTTGTTATTGTGGGTCTTTCTAAGGGAAAGGTATGATGTTAGAAAAGCCCCTTTTCAGCCTTCCAGCCACTGTACCGTGGTTCTAGCTAAAATAAAAATAAACATATTGAAAGCTTGCTGTGTACCAGGCCCTATTCTCATTTGCATGTTTCACATGAGTGTCCATAATCCCTTATTAATATTGAATATGAATACCTCATCCATACTTGACAGATGAGGAAATTAAGGCAGGGAGAGGCTGGGTACCTTGCCCAAGCCTCCACAGAGAATAAATTGAAGAGCCAAGATTTAAACTAAGGTGGTTTGTCCCCCAAATCTTTACAATATTACATTCTATGTCATTATTACTTACATTATGAAAAGAAAGAAGAGAAGAGAAAAGGAATAGGAAAAGAAAAGTTGTCCACGAGTCACCACACTCATTTATATTTTCTGTGATAAAAGTGGGGCTGGGGTTTAGCTCATTTGGTAGAGTGCTGCTCTGTTCTCTCTGAGGACTGGAGTTGAATCCCCAGCACCACAAAAACAGGAGAAGGATGTGGCAATCCACTCCTGAAGCAATCCTGAAACAATCAGCCATTGAAAACCCTATGAAGGTCACTATGAGTTGGACACAGCTCAGGGGCACCTAACAGTAACAACAGCAATAGGATAGGAGTAATATGCATGTGGTTAGGAAAGCCAAGTGACTCAGGAATAAAATAAAGTGAAAATGAGTCTCTTTATATCTGCCCAATTTCTAATCACTTTTCTTTTCCCAAGGGAAACCACAGATTTTTCTTTTTTGTCCCTCAGAAAAAATGTCCTATGCATGTAGCAGGTTACATATGATTGAAAGAATTATTTACAGAAAAGCAGATATATTGCATCTACAGTTCAGTATCTTATTTTTCTCATCTAATAACAGGTCTTTGAAGTCTTTTCACTTCAACACTCTCAGGCTTATGTCACTTCTTTTTTTGTGACTGGAGAGTTCTCCTGGCTTCTCTTCCATTTGATTTAGCCAGTCACTGTCAGTGGACAGTAAGGTTGTCTTTTTAGATGCTCATGTGCAATATATACTCCTAGGAGTACAGTTTTCTATGCATATAATATCAATTCACTTTCTATATGTGACACACTGTTTTCACACACCTTAACAGAACACATGTTATCAAACTTTTTGCCAATCTGTTAAATGAGCGAAGTCTCCTTATTTTCATTTATATTTTTATGTTATGCATGAGATTATGTAGCTTTCCATACATATTGGCCATTTGTTTTTCTCTTTTTCTGTCCTTTACCTGTTCACGGCATTTGCCCATTTTCTGTTAGTGTTTTCCCCAATTTGTATGAGTTCTGGTAAAAATAAATTACCCTTTTGTCATATGCTATAAATATTAAGCACTTTTATTTTTACTAAGATCTTTTGCTAGAAATTATTTATTTCTAAATATTTTAAATTTGAACTTCTCTTTTGCTTTTCAATGTATATATACATGGTTTTAAGTATATGGAAGCTCTATCAACTGAATGTCAATGTCAGTATAAATCATTACTGAATTTATGATATAAATGGAAGTTATATTTACAGTTTCTAAGACTTCTGAAATGCAAGAAAATCTGTACATATATCTAACCAATTTATTGATCTTTCAGTCAAATTTCCCTTTCTGAGATAAGCACCTATAGAGTATTAGGATAAGTAGCTTGTAAAAACTAAAAAGAAAACCATGTTGAGTTGTGAAGCACTTCTTGGATTCCTTGGCTGGTTCCCTCAGGTTTCATAGCTAAGACTCAATCCCACCAAACTGAGTGTAGAACAGCTCATTGTGACAGTGTCTGCTGTAATTGCCTGTATCCACTGCCCCAGCTGCTCCTTAATAGCTGTGCTTGGCTGCAGTGAAAGTGGCTCCTCTCTCCTCCCTGGAGACTTTCAATAAAAGAGCTATGTGTTACTGGTGGGGGGGGGGAGGGAAATGAAGGAGTGGAGGACCAGTTTCTCTTTCTTTCTTTCTTTTCTTTCTTTCAGTTTTCTGCCTCTATCTTAAGTGAGGCTGTAGGTGGTCAACCAGAATTAATTTGATGGCTTTGCAGTGACAAAGGATAGCAGAGGGTTTGGACCTGCTTAAATCATTGGTTTAGAATGGATTAATACAGCCTAGATGGCAAGGGTGTTCTGAGTTCAGAGGCCTGCGGTGTTATACAAGGGCTCCTTAGTATCTTGAAAATAGGCAAAAAATAGTAATGTCCTAAAAGACCTGAATGCAAGCAATGTTTTAAAAACAAGTCTAATTATCAGCTTGGGAACATACTCTTTTTATTTCCAATTTTCCTTCTCTAATACCCTGCTTTACAGTGCATTCACTGAGCACTCATGACTCTAACATAAGAAAAGCAGTATTTCTTAAAAGAGTCCAGCAGTACTGTCAAACAAAGAAACCACCAGAACTTCCAGAAGCCACCAGGGGTAGCTGCTTTTGGAAAAATGCCTTGTGCTGCAGGATGTCAGGTGTTTGGCATCACAAAGTGTCTTAAAGGTCATGACATTCATCCTCATGGTTCAATCCTGCCATCCTGGCCCACCAACCCGGGCCTATGATACAAGGTTATTTTCATGAAGGACAAAAACAGTGTTGATGAGGATAACTTGGATATGCATATTTTTAAATTTCTTTCAGGTTCTCAGGCACAACTATCAATGACCAAAAAGTTTCCCAGGCTTTGTCTGAGCATTTCCAATGACTTCAGAGATTTTCCAGCTAGCTGTCCACATACAGGCAGATGGGGCAAATAGTGTCTTGACCACAAAACTACTTTAGGCTAGTGCCATCACCACATAACTAAATGGGGAGTAGGTATTAAAATTTTTTTCAGTTAGCATATTCCTTGGCTTAAAATTCTACTTTTAGGAATTTAGTCTAAAGAGATCATCTAGCAGACTAGTATATAAATTTTTATGCCCAGCTGAGTGTGGTGGTGGTTGTTGGGTGCCTTGAGTCGTGTCTGACTCATAGTGACCCTCATAGGGTTTTCAATGGCTGATTGTTTTGGGATTGCCTTGGGAGTGTGGAAGTGCCTTGGGAGTGGATTGCCATGTACTTCTCCTGCTTTTGCGGTGCTGGGGATCGAACTCAGGACCTCAGAGAGCAACGAGCAGCACTCTACCAGCTGAGCTAAACCCCAACCCTCCTGAACATTAGCTTGTGTTTAAGAGCATGGTTCCTGAGGCCAATCTGGATTCCAGTCTTGACTTCTTGTGAGTTGTGTCATCTCATGCCCATCACTTACCTCTGTGCTTCATCTATAAAAGGGGCTGATAATTGTCCCTACTTCATAGGGTCTATGTTATCATGATAAATAAATGAATTAATCTGTAAAAGGTATGTAGCGTAGTTTGTGGCATATAGTATTTGTTTCTAATAAAAAATTGGAAATAGCCTACATATTTCTTCATTTCATTAAAATGTGTTATGCTTTAAAGATATTCATAAATAAATAAGTAGGTTACCTAATGATGTGCTGAGTATGAATACTGAATAGTTGTCTCCTAAAAGGTTATTTTGTGATGGAATTATAGATATTTTATCTTCTTGACCATTGTTATTTTCTAAATTTTCTACAAAAGAAATATATAGTATCATAAAAGTTACCTTGTTAACCCCTACATAGTAATAATGGGCTGAGATTTAGCTCAGTTGGTAGAGTGCTGCTCTGCACTCTCTGAGGCTCTGGGTTCCATCCCCAGCACCTCAAAACTGGGACAAAACAATCAGCCATTGAAAACCCTATGAGGGTTGCTATGAGTTGGATGCGACTCCATGGCACCTAACAACAATGACAATATCATAATAATAATATTTTGTCCTAGCTTATCATGCATATGCTATGCTCAGCTATATATTATATATATATATATATATATATATATATATATATATATATATATATATATATATATATAGCTTACAATAACCCTATGAAGTAGTTGCCATGATTGATTATCATTTCCACTTAAAAGATGGGGAAACAGCCAGGTGCCATTTTATTCCTGTAATGTCAGCTATTTTGGAGGCTGAGGCAGATTGTAGGTTTGAGGCCAGAGGCAGCCTGTGCAACTTAGTAAGACTCTGTCTCAAAATAAAAAATAAAAAGGGAGCTGGGGTGAAGCTTGGAGATAGCACTTGACTAAAATCAATGAGGCCTTGGGTTCAATCCATAGTACTGCAAAAAGAAAAAAGAAAAAAAAAAAAGAGCCAGATGAAGACATTAAGGCCCAAAGAGGGGAAATAGTTTGCCTGACTTAGCCTAACATCCTCCATCTGGTACGTAAAGGTGGAATTTGACTGACTCCAAGCCACGTGACCTGGGTTCTGTGTGTTTAGGTTAGGTGCTTTCTGTGTATGATTTTAGTAACCCAAAAGAACTGCATTGAACTACAGTACCTGCAACAATGCCTGAGTTGCACATGCTTTTTAAAGGAAATGAATAGAGTTCTTCTCCTTTCTTTTGTCTTTGTTGCCAACTAATAAGTAAGTGGGGACTTTTTAGATCTCCAGTCTTTCTCTTAGTTATTTTGCTTAGTAAATTGAGAGGGTATATCAGAGGATCTATTAAAATCCGCTTTTTTAGCCAGGAATGGTGGCATGTTCCTATATCCTCAGCTACATGGGAGGCTGAGGCAGGAGGATCATTTGCGCCCAAGAGTTCAAGGCCAACCTGGGCAGCATAGCAACACCCTGTCTCAAAATAAATAAAAATAAAATAAAATTCATTTTCCTGTATATTACTTAAAAAGAGCTCATTGACTTTTACACTGTATTCTTGAAGCTGAAAATAATTTATACTTCTTAAAATCATAAACTGAAGTAGCATGTACTTCTCAATTCAGCTGTAGGGCACCCTGAATTTGTCTCCTAATCTTTAGTCAGATTGCAGAAGATAAAATAGAAAAATACTGGAACAAGCAGGACATGGTGGCACATACTTGTAATCCCAGTGGCTTGGGAGGCAGAGGCAGGAGGATCGCAAGTTTGAGACCAGAGGCAGTCTGGCAGTCTGCTTAACTTAGTGAGACCCTGTCTCAAAAAAAAAAAAAAAAAAATGGACGGGGGTGCAGCTCAGTGGTCCAGTACTTGCAAAGCATGCAAGCTCAAGGCCCTGGGTTCAACCCTCAGTACCACAAAAAAAAAGAAAGAAAAAAGAAAAAGAAAAGAGAAAAAAGAAAAGAAAAGAAAAAATAGAAAAATACTGGAACAAAGTGAACTTAGGGCCTGCAAATAGGTAATAATCAATATATTGAGTTCCCATAGCAATAAAATGTAGATTAAAATTATCCCTGTAGCTCAAGAAACATAATACCTGCAGATCAAAGGCATCTTGATGTAACAAAAGATTTTCAGCAATTGTCTATTTCTGTTCTAGAGTTTCTGTTTTTATCCAAGCAGTTAAATTACAATTCATGGGGTTTTGTGTATCTTTTAAGGACTGAAAACTGGGTGTTTCCAAGTAATAATTTCACATTAGAAAATGGCATCTTAAACCTGAGGGCCACAACCCCAGGATCTATTTTTGAAAATTGCCCACCTCATGTAATAACCACCCTGATAATATGCTCTCAGACAAAGCTGGCTGCGTTAGGCTGTCAGGCTAGTGTGTGGCTGGAGTGCACTACCAGTCATGAATCTCTGAGATGTAAAATGCTACAATTCAGCCAGTGCATTACTCAGAAGTTAAGTTTGGGCAGCTTTAGGAGTTCCTTTTGTCATTAGACAAAGTCTCTGCAGTCTAGAAAGAATAGCTGGTCTGAGTCCTGATAAATTGTCACCCTAATCATCCTGGAACTCTGCTTGCTGGGAGCTGGGAGTCACAACTCATCTGACAGGGGGTCATTCTTGATCTCTTTGCAGAGAGTGGACTTTCTGAGGGATCCTAGAAGCTGGAGAAGGGAGTTTTCTCTCTCTGCCTTGCCAGGCCCACCTTTCCCTCTAGCTGAACTAATACAGCCTGTCAGAGAAAGGGTCTGTACACCAGTTGGCTGAAGTCTGGCAGCATCTTGTACCTGTCGCTCATCCTGTTCTGTTTGGGAGGTGGTGACGTATAGTTAATTAGGGAACCTCCCTGCTCCGTGCCTCCTCCCACTGCCTTCCTGAGGATGAAGCACAGTATCACAGAGGTGGTCCTGAAGATTTTGTCCTCACAGGCTCTATCACCCACAAGCCTTGGGCAAAGCAGCTTAGGTCTCCTTAGTAGTACAATAATGAAATTAATGTCTGCCTTACAACACTGTCAAGATTAAATGATATAAAGAATAGAAAATATACAAGCCCTAGGAACAAGTAGGCACTTAATAAATAGTTGTTGTTATCATAATAATTATTGTTTACTGCTTGTAAGAAACCCAAGCATTTAGATGACTCATACTTCCCTCAGCTCAGATGTGGGAGTTGGCTCTAGGTTCTAGACCAGAGGAATCACAAATTGTGTTGTAGGAGTAACAAGGTCAAGTAAAATTGTATATCGAGGGTTATTTTCCATAAGCACATGCAATTTCATCTCTTTTTAAAGAACAACAACAAAAAAGTCCTCTTTTTACTTCTTCCCATTGTTTCCCATTGCCTCTTCTACCTCCCCTTTCTTCTCTAAGTGATGTCTGGAAACTTTTCTATTACTGCTATTTCAGAATTGTGTATTTTTTATTAGAATGAATTTATATTATTCTATCACACAGCATGTTTCTATTATAATCACATACCCAAATCTCCCCTGTACTCAAAATGGAATGTGATCCTTGTAAACTAATGAGCAACCCCACCCCAAAGCTAAAACTCCAAATTTCAGTTTGATTTCCAGGTGCCATCGTTGTCACTGAACTTGAAAAGTCTAATCTCCTGCTTTTGGTCGAGCTTCTGTTCTTTATAGAAAAACTGCAACTGCAATCAGAGGAAGTCAGATCTGTCCTGAATTAGATGGGGGCAAGTCAAGCAGTTTCTGGAGCCCAGGCTTTCCTCCTGACTGCTTCTAACTGGCTATGTCAGGGCATAATGTGCCAAATTCAACTGCTGACTGCAAAAACCCAAAGATAAACACTCTGGGAAAAAGACTTTTGCACTGCTCAGTGTGCTTTTCCTTGTGCTCACGCTCTGGGCGGCACGCAGGGGCTGTAGCTGGAGAGCCTGCCCCATGGGAGGCGGGCACTACTTGCCTCGCTCAGGCCACTGTGGGTAGACTGCTGGAGGCTGGCATCGTTAGGAAACCAGCCTGCTGTGCTGCTAGCCTGTGTTTGTGAAACAATGTCCTTGTGCTTATGCCTTCCTCTGCTGCCTGGAGGAAAACGCTGAGCACTTGGAAGCTCTGGAATCTTGGCACTGGCAGAGTTAGAATGTGCAACACACGGAGAGCAGACCTCGAAGACAGGGGACTGGCCAGCGTTTTCTCCGGTTTCATTCCCTTCATGCTTCTTTCTCCCCTGTTGTTTTTCAGGTAGCGAAGCTGATTTTAGCTCCTCCAGCAGCACAGGCAGCATTTCAGCTCCTGAGGTCCACATGTCCGCTGCGGGAAGCAAGCGCTCCTCTTGTTCACGCAAGTAGGCACTGTCTCCTGTCATTAAGACGCTACGCAGGTGACTTACCTGTACCTTGTGTGGAACCACATGGATTACTGACTGTTGTTTTGTTGTTATTCGGGGAGGTTTTCTGTCTTCTATTTTACACTTATTTGTACTTGGTCCCTTTCCTACCTCACCTACTGTGGCCACCTGGTTCAGCCTGTTTTGGCCCCCACCGCTCTCTCCTGTCCAGATGCTGATTCTGTGTCCACTCCTCCTCCTCCTCTTGCCTCACTCACCTCTCTACTCACCTGGGTGTTAAGTGCACAGTCTACTCCTTCCCTGTCTACCTTCCCTTTGTGAGTCCATCATTTCCTGCCCTTTCTTTCCTCTAGCTAGGTTTCTGGTCTGTTTTTGTTTTTTAATCTTTCTAAAAGAACTAAATACACCTGACCTCTCCCAACATTCACTTGGAGAAGGACCAAGGGAAATTGAAAGTTCATAAGTGGCATGGCCCCCACCACAGAGGCAACAGAGCAAAGCTGCTAAGCATATGGGCTTTAGAGCCAGATCACCTGGGTTAGAGTGCCAATGCCACCATCTATGGGCTGCCTGCCCTGAGCAAGTTACTTAACTTCTCTGTGCCTCTGATTCCTCATCTGTGAAATAGAGCTGTAGTGACACCTACCTCATAGGGTTTCCAGTTGAGTCAGTGCCTGGAGTTTGGTAAGCATAGTGAAGCGTTATCATTGGTGTTGGTTCAAATGGGGGAGAGGACTGTGGGAAAAATGGAAGCCACTGTTCACATTTCGTGGGAGGAGGTGTAAGCCCCAGGAGTCTTTAACCATCACAGTGTCATTATTCATTCAACAAGTATTCATTGAGCATCTGCTATCAGGCAAGGGCTGGAGAAAAGGCAGAAAACAGAATTCCATGAGAGCTGTATTCATTCTAGTAGGGCAGGGAAGGTGGTACATGGATAAGTCATACAGTCATTTTAAAAAGCTATGCAGGGAAAGGATGTAGAGAGTAACAGGACATGTGGTATAGTTTAGGTTGCCTGTTCCCAGGAGACCTTAGTGAGGAGGTGAGCTGTGAGCAAGGACCCCCCAGGAGAGAGAGAGCGAGCTCACCACCTCCTGGGAGCACTTATCTTCTGACTTTACCAAGTCATTTGACTGTCCTGCACCACAGTGTCCAAATTTGTAAACAGAGGATTAGACTATATGATTTTCAAGGTCCCTTCTTGGAGAAAAACAAAAATAGTTTCTAGAAGTTTGCATTTCTAGGACTCAGCAAGCATTTCCTATTTCTCTTTGGTGAGCAGAAAGTTTGGCTGATGTTTATAAAGGGACACCCCAGTCCACAGTTTTGTTGTTAAAAAATAAAGCTGAAGCCAGACAAACTTGTAAGAAAATAGTAAAGTTCACAGTAAAAGATCAAAGTTGCTTTATCTCCAGACCCCTTCTGTTTGGGATATAAAGTGCCTCTGAGATCACAGAGCATAAATACAAATATTCTCTGTATAAACCAGATGTGTCTTGCCCCAAGGATCAACTGTTTATCTAACCATTCAAGAAATTGGCACATCCCCATGAGACAAAATAAGAAGCCAATTTTATTAAAAGTTTATGGTTAAATTCCAACTCCATGATAGTAATACAGAGGGTCTTAGAGAAAATGTTCTAGTCTGGAATTCATGGTTTCCTTAAGTGATCAAAATCTTGGTATAGTAAACATAAAACAGTTAAGTATGATTATGTGCAGATCAGATGTGTGCTTATACCAGAACCAAGTGTAGCCATGCAATAATAGATTTCAAATGTTTAATAACAATTCATAGTTAGAAAATCAAAACTGGCCCCTACTTTTCTTTATCTGATCCAGGCATGGAACACTGTCTATAGATTTTGGTGTTGGAATAGCTCAGGCATGTCAAGAACTCTTTGTGTTCTACAGGACCCTGTGTTCTGGATCACTTAGCTAGGTGGGCTAGGTGTCCATGACAAACTCTGTAGTAGTTTGTGATCTTTTTACTTGGTTGAAACCTGTGGCAGAGGAAGGTTAACAGGCACATTTGGTGAGGGACTCAAAAATGTGAGGGACAGGTAGAGTTGGAGAGAAAATTTTTGACAGGTGATTTTTAAAACATACCTTTAAAAACTTACAATTAACTCATCTTAGAGAACACCAACCCCGTGATATTTTTAAGGAATTCTCTGCCTTCAATAAAATGCCAGTCTTCTACTGCTACTAGTGATTATGATTATGGTGATGGTGTCTATATTAGTTTACTAGAGTTGCATTTAAAAAGTACCACAGAGTGGATGGTCTAAGCAACATAAATTTATTTAGTCCAATTTTGGGGAATAGAAATCCAAGATCAAGGTCTCAGCAGGGTTTGTTTCTTCTGAGGTCTCTCTCTTTGGTTTGTAGATGGCTTCCTTTTCCCTATGTCTTTACATTGTCTTCTCTCTGCACATGTCTGTGTCCAAATTCTCTTTTATTATAAGGATAGCAGTTAAATTGAATAAGGGCTCACTCTATCTGCCTAATTTTAACTTAATTACTTCTTGTAAAACCTTGCTTCCAGATGCACTCATATTCTAAAGTCCTGAGAGTTAGGAATTCAACATATGAACTTGGTAGGCCCATAATGATGATGGTAGTAGATAATGATGATAATGATGAATGATGATGGTGATGATGACAACATAGTGATAGTGATGATGACATGATGGTAGTGGTGGCAGTGGTGATGATATTAGCTGAAGTAAAGGGCCATGGCTGGGGAATAGAAATTCACTGGGTCCCTCATGAAGTTTCCTTCTACACTTCTCCTTTTCTTTTACTTTCCAGTAACTCTATTCAGGTGTACAGGAAGGGTGCCGGCCCAGCACAATTTTCTCTCCTTTGCAAACTGCATTCTTCTTCCCCAGCAGACCAAAGGATTTAGAGTGGGATTGCCTCTTCACAGCCCTGACAACATGGAATCCCAGCTTCTCCACTGAAAGTGTTATCTATCATCACCTGTGATGAGTTTTTTCCTGTATTTGTTAACATTCAAAGTAAACTAAATAAGAGGAATAGAGCTGATAGTTTAAACATGTAATTCCTTTTTTAAAATTTAGCTATTAAAACATTCAGGTAATCTATTTCGTGGAAAAAAATATATGCTTGATTATACTTTAGTAATGTTTTGTAGCTTGAAGAATCTTTATTTTCTTCTGTATAGCAGATTTGTTCTCATGAAATCCCCATGTAATTTAATTTGTCACTAATCATGTTCCTTGATGGTTCATTTGACTATGAATGTCAGTGGCGAATTCTTCAGAGAATAATGACATACACAGCCAGTACCTAATATACCTTTTTACAAGCCCAAACCAATGTATTCTATTTCTGTAAAGTAGGAGACGTTACTACACCGTTAAAAGTATCTAGATTTGAATCCCAAATCAGTTGTGTATGCTTGGACCACTTATCTTCCCTGAGCCTCAATAACCTCACATATAAATGGGAGAATAATTGTACCAGCCTTTTAGGATGTGGTTGAGTGAAATGAAAATGTTCACAGAGCATCTAGATCAGTTCTCAGAACCCTGAAGGTCCATGGTGAAGAGTAACTCAGAGTAGAATTCCCCAAATCAAAGTTAGGGACTGTTTTGTACATTCTCTCCAAATTTGAAAGGGTCAATCCTCCATACTTCTTATAGTCACATTAAGAAATAGGTTGGCCAGTGCCACACTCAAAGGGGAAGCATGGAGAAGAAATTGAGGCCAAAGTACATGTTCCTTTCAGCTACTCATGAAGTTCTTCCCATCCCTGGGCTGCTGACGTTGGTTTGTCACAAAGCCATCAGCCCATCTGTTCCATATAAAATGTCCCTTTCTCATGAAAAGGAGAGTGAATTTATTTGGATGATACCAAGAGAAAAGAACTTTTAACTTTCGAATTTTGTGGTTTCATTTATGTGTGATTTGCTGGGTTGACAGCAAGTTGAAATTATATTCGATTTTAAGTAATTATGGTGACAGAGCCAAGTTTACCCACATGCACACTCTCATTCACATTTACACGCATTGCTCATGAAGATGTGTCAGTTGGATAAAGCTATAATTAAAATTGAAAATAGAAGGGGTTGTCAAAAAGCAGAACTGCCATATGAAAAAGATCTTTTTCCTCTTTATTTTCTTATAATGTTGTCAAGTAATATTCCTGACAGAACGGTTATCCTATTTAAGTAATTTCAACATTCCCAAGATGCTTTCCTGTACTAGCGAGTATCAAATCTCTAGAACTAGATTAACAAAATGGTCCACACAAGCTGATCCTGTAATACTAGCCTACAGCTGAGCTGCCTTTAGCTTCTCATATGCTCTTACATGCCATTTTTATTTGATTTTCACATTGACTCTGTGAGGAAGGCAGGAAGGGCTGCGTGTGTGTGCCTAAAGTGGCTTACATAAGTTCCCAGTGAGTGGCAGTACCAGGGCACAAACTCAGTTTATTCATTCAGCAGCCATTTAGGGAACACTTACCGTATGCCAGGAGGTAGTGGGGATGTGAAGAACAGGCCATGTTCCCACCCTCAGAGACAGCCCATATTAGCAGGCAAGAGAAGCAAGTATGCAGTGGCGATGCCACATGACCTGTTCAACGAGGGAAGTTTGCACCCAGTATTAGGGAGCATCAAGGAGTGGCACCGACACTTGCCTAGGGAAGGAAGAATTCAGAGAAGGCTGCTTGAAATGGAAGGCATCTTAGTGTCCAGGGGCTTAGGGAAGGGAGTGGGAGAATGCAGGTAGAGGAAATTATAGGTTCACAAATGTAAAGATGACCACGAGCATGGATTCTTCAGGAAACTGTAAGTCTTTGGAATGCTGGCATGTAGAGGAGGACTGGTGGAGGATGGGTTGGAAGGGCTGGTGAAAGCCTTCTTAAGGAGTCTGGCCTTCTTTCTGGAGGCAGTGGGGAGGCATTGAAGAGATTTGAGGAGGACAGTGACATTCAGATTCCATGTTAGAAAGGCCACTCCAGCCACACATCAGCCTCCTGCTGGAGGAGGCAAAGAAGGAGGCATCAGAACCAAAAGGGGGCTGTAGCAACATTTGTGTAGTTAAATGGGAAAAGTTGGGTTAAGTCATTGGGGATGGAAAGAAAAGAAGAAAAAATTTAAAAAGAAGAAAAAATTAAGAAAAATTATACAATTGATACACTCACATAGCCTCCTCATTTGTCCTGTTTTTGCCTCCTCCTTTATGGAGTACCTCCCTCCCCACTGTAGACTGAATGAACTACCTTAATCTTCTTACTCCACCATGAACCACACTCAAATATTTCCAGATCAAAACTGGTGTACTGGAACAAAAACCACATCTTCAAAACAGCCTCCAAAATGAACCTGAGCCAAATCAATGTTTTACCTGGTGTGTGTTCTTAATAGTCAGTTGGGTTTACTCCAAAACAAGCTTTACAGTCAAAAACTATTTGAAAGAAGAGCAGAGGGAGAGGTTGCTTGTGCTAATGTTACAAGGATTGAAAATACCAGGTAGGTGAGAAAAAGGTTGCTGCTGAGGATATTTGCACCAGTAATTAGATTGCCCTCCCCAACTCTAGGAACCAGACTTCCTTAGTAGTAAGTAGCTTTATGAAGGGGTGAGGCAGCAGCCCATGTGCCTCCCAAGAAGCCACTAGGACTCTAACATTTGTCATATTCTTCTCCCAGTCGAGGTCCCCATGGACGGAGTAATGGGGCTTCATTGCACAAGGCTGGCAGCAGCCCACCATCCCCACGGGAGAAGGACCTTCTGTCCATGCTGTGCAGGAACCAGCTGAGTCCTGTGAACATCCATCCCAGCTACGCCCCTTCTTCCCCAAGTAGTAGCAACTCGGGCTCCTACAAAGGAAGTGACTGCAGTCCAGTCCTGAGGTGAGTCCCTGTCCCCTCCTAATTCATGTGGCTTAGTTTGTCCTGCGTGGGAAACTTTTCTTTAAAAAAGGAAAATGTTATACAATTCCTGACCCCATCCCTTATTCTGTAATAAGACACCTCTTTTCCTTCCCACTGCAGAAAGAGCACAAACCACAGGTTTTCCTGAGGTGCAGCAGTCCAAGCAGCTTCAGGGTAGGGAGGGAGCATGGCACCCTGGCAGTAGGAGGGGTGCATTCATTTCCTGAGCACTGGGAGAAATCATGCATGTGTTCATTCATTCATCCCAGCACCAAATGCTCATTGAGTACCAGGGCCCATGTTAAGCACTGAGAATCAGTAGTTAATAGATATGGCCCTTCAGCTCACTGCTCGGAGAAGAAAGACGTTAACCATCTAATGACAAAGCAAATTAAGATTATCCTGCAAGTTAGCTGTTGTTATGTTTGTAAAGGTGGAGAGGGAGTCCAACTTGGGATAGAAGGATAAGGGAGGAAGTGAAATTGAAGTGAGATCAGGCCAGATGGGCAGGTAAGGAGTTAAAGGTATAGGGCAGGGAGGAGTGTGGAGCAGAGGAAGGGACCCTGCATCTGGAGGAGCCGGCCAGAGGGCGAGAGGGTTGGGAGCAAGAGGCAGGCCATCTTGGGTGGAATGCAGGCACAGGGAGCAGGTAGCACAGTGGCTTGGATGGGGTCCAGAGTGAGGGGAGAAGCTGGCAGCCCTCCTCAGCCCTCTTCCTGCGGGCATCCCGGTTCTCACTAGTCAGCTGTCTTACAGCAGGGATGCCCAGCTCCAGGCCAGGCCTGAGAGGAGCCAAGATTCTGGCGGGGGCTGTGTTTGCAGAACATTGAGCACCTCTCACACAATGCGCTGGTGAGAGTGGAGTAGCCTTGTTCCCTTCTGAAGAAGGAACTTTCTGTTCCAACCCAGTCAGCACACTCACACCAGTGACTGATTTCAGAACAATGTGAATTTCAACTAATGACAGGCAGGATCTTTAGGCAGGGGCACAGTGTATGGAAAGTTAGGTCATCTAGCTCCATTCCTTCCCTCTTGCCCTCCTCCTCTCCCCTATTACTTTTTAATGTAACCACATGTTATTCTGGACTGGCAGCCCAGGCCTGTGGACTGTGAGATCATTCCTAAGCCATAGAAACCCTCCCTCCCCTGTTCCACCTCTCCACAGACACATACCCCACTGCATCTTCCATGTAAGTAACAGCCCTAAGATTGGCAGGTGTGGTAAGGTCCACCTTCTGATGGGAACTCAGGCATCACTGAGGTTTAAGACCCCAGAACACAGCTGCTGTTGCTTCTCAAGCTGTCAGCTGTGTGTCTTAGTTTGAGCTGCCTTAATAAAGTACCACAGACTGGGTTACTTCTACACAGCAGAAATGTGTTTCTCACAGTTCTGGAGACGGTAAGTGGGAGATCAGGGTACCAGCATGGTCAGGTTCTGGGGAGGGCTCCCTCTTGGGTTGTAGACTGCTGTCTTATGCTAAGGTCTCCTCTTCTTTTAAACTTTTTTCTTTAATGTTTTTAATAGCATGTATTGTTGGGCTGTGGTTTAGCTCAGTTGGTAGAGTGCTGCTCTGAGCTCTCTGTGGCCCTGGATCCAACCACTAACACTGCAGAAATGAGAGAAGGACCTAGCAGCCCCACTCCCAAATCAATCCTGAAACAATCAGCCATAGAAAACCCTATGAATAGCAGAAAAGCACTGACATAGTACCAGGCATGGCACAGTGTTAGGGAATGTTTCATTCTGTTGTACATAGGGTCTCTATAAGTAGGACCCAACTCAAGAGCACCTAACAACAATAACATATATTAACTGTAATAATGAACTTCATTATGATATTTTCATATATGCATATAACGTACTTTGATCATATTCTCATCTCCACTCCCCTCTCTTTTCCACCTTCCTCTCTTCCCCTCACCCCTCGCATCTTCTCTAATAGTTAGAGTCTCTTGTTAGGTACCATTGAGTCAGGACCGACTCATAGCAACCCTATGTTCAACAGTCAAGATACTTCCTGATACTGTGTCATTCCCAGCACTATTGTCAGTTCTTCTCTGCTATTCATACAGTTTTCTATGGCAAACTGTTTCAGGAGTGGGTTCCCACTCTTATAAGGGCATTCATCTCATCACAAAGGCTGACCTTCATTATCTCTTCATTACCTCCAAGAGGCCCCACCTCCCACCTAGCAATTTTAGGGGGACATAAACATTCAGTTCCTTCTTTCTCTTTCCATAGAAAATGAAACAAAGCAAAAAGTAACATCTCATTACTTGGATTGTTTCAGGCGGTCTGGAAGGTACATGTCTTGTGGAGAAAATCATGGTGTCAAACCTCCAAATCCAGAACAGTATCTGACTCCTCTGCAGCAGAAGGAGGTTACAGTGAGACACCTGAAGACCAAGCTGAAGGAATCCGAGCGCCGACTTCATGAAAGGTGAATCTGCATTCCATGCACAGTGTAGTTTAGGACTGGTTCTTTTGCCATAAAATGAGATGTGCACCCAAACTATATGGGAAAGAAAGAAATGGCTTTTTTTTTAATGAAATTTCCGAAGTTGATTTCTGAACAGTACCATTTCATAGTTCTTTGTTATTTGGCTGTTTCAGGAGTTCAGGAAGTCTAGTAGGTTAGAGAGGACCTTCTGTTTTTTTCTAGGTGTGTACACCTTTGACTTGAAGAATTGGGTGTGTATGCGATTATTTTTAAATGACAGAAACACTTTCAGGAACAGCCCCATACTTCAAAAGGGTCATATAGTGGCCCCATTAATCCCTGCTTGTCTCCGGGAAAGAGTGGGTAGCTGTGTGCATTGTGATTCCAGCAAGCTATTTCTGTGCTGAAGGAAGAGGTTTGTTATTCTTGGCCAGGCATTAAGGTGAAAAAAAATATAATAATAATATAAACCAGCCTCTCTTTAAAGAGAGCTTATCTTAGAGAAAAAAGACCTTTGCATCTTGAGGGCAAGTCAGTTTTTCTGCTTGATGGTGTTTCCCTGGAACTTTTTGGGGCCAAGTAGCAGAGCTCTAACCAGGAGAGCTGTGAGCTGGGGAGGTGGGGGGTGAGGGTGGCCTCTGCATTCTCTGAGACCCTTGAGTTCTGATTCAGCTCATGGTTACTTGACTAACCCCACCCTCCTCGTCTGCTGTCACATGGATATGGTGATGACTCAGTGACCTCGACTGACAAAACTATGGCCAGGTAACCGCCAGGCAGTGAGAAGGGGCATTTTTCATTTGATTCTTTAGCTACTTGAAATAGACTTGAAACCTAAACTCTGGGGTGAGTCAGATCCCACTTTCTGGAGGTGTTTGTTTTATGAATACAAGGCAAGATTTGCACCTGTATGGGAAGGTGAGGTATGAGAAAGCAGCAAAACTTAAAGTATTACAGCCTAAACTTAAAGAAGTGCTGACAGCTCTTTGTATCAATGAGAATCCTGACTACCTGGTCTTACTATCTAGAAGTAATATGAAGACATATATCTGCACTAATTTTTATAAAATTATATGTAAGAAAGGATTTCTTAGCAAATATTTGAAATAGATTCCTGTGAAGAATATATGTATATTATAAAAAGGATAGATTTTTCCTCAGTGTAGGACAGGTTCATTATCATTTTACTGAGATGAGAGAGAGAGTAAGCAACTTTTCACAAAGTCCTTCTATATGTAGAACTTTACAATTTCAAAAGAAATTTAATAATAATTGGAATATACTCACAACAGTTTTGCAAGATTAAAATTTATCATTTCAGCTTTCTGGCTTTGATAAATAATTAGAAATGAAATGACTGTCTTTCCACAACTATTCATAGGTATTATGAAAGAATTTTGGAGACAAAAACAGGCTAAGAGATTCTAATAAAATTTCAAATATTAAGTAGAGGATAATGCTTGTAAAGTACTTAGTGAAATGCATGACGTATAATGAGTATTCCAAAAAAAAAAGGAAACAATGGTAGTTATTTTGATTCTGAGTCTAGTTACTATAATTACTTTAGTTATTTTACAATCAGAGGAGGAATTTCATAGCTAATATCTGCCAAAGAAAAACATTCCAAAACTAATTTAAGTTCTGTATTTCAGGTGGAAGAGCACAGGCTCTGGGCTGCGTATCAGAATTGTTTGTTGCTGGGCTCTGAGTTGACATTGTTCCTAACCATGCTTGCCTTCCCTCTAGGGAATCTGAAATTGTGGAGCTCAAGTCCCAGCTGGCTCGGATGAGAGAAGACTGGATTGAAGAAGAGTGTCACCGAGTGGAGGCTCAGCTGGCACTCAAGGAAGCCAGGAAAGAGATTAAACAGCTCAAACAAGTCATTGAAACCATGAGGAACAACTTAGCAGATAAAGACAAAGGCATTCAGAAATATTTTGTGGACATAAACATCCAAAACAAGAAGCTGGAGTCTCTGCTTCAGAGCATGGAGTTGGCGCACAATGGCTCACTGAGGGATGAACTCTTTCTAGACTTTCCATATGATTCCCCCAAGAAAAGCCTACCCTTAAGTACCCCTTTTGGGAAGATGGCAGATGGGTTATCTCTGGAAGAGCAGATCACAGAGGAAGGGGCAGACAGCGAGTTGCTGGTGGGTGACAGCATAGCCGATGGCACAGATTTGTTGGATGAGATGGTGACAGCCACCACCACAGAATCTGGTGATGTGGAGCTTGTTCATTCCACCCCTGGGATGAAAGTCTCCGAGGCTGTCGCCATGACAGGAAGTCAGGAGGAGGGCAGTGTGGTGGTGGAGCAAGCTGTACAGACCGACGTGGTGCCCTTCAGCCCCGCTGTCTCTGAGCTCATTCAGAATATGCTTAAGCTCCAGGACCCCTGTTCCTCGAGCTCACCATCCCCCGATGAGTATGGGGCTGACTCCATCGAGAGCTTCCCAGAGTCCATTTCTGCCCTCCTGGTGGATTTAACCCCAAGCAGTCCGAACTCAGCCATCCTTCTGTCTCCCATGGAGACTCCATTTAGCAAGGCAGCTATGGAAACCCAGGCCAACCGCCTCATGAGGGAGCTGGATTTTGCAGCATTTGCAGAAGACAGGTTGGATGGAGTCATCCCACTATCTCAGGGGGGCGTCGTGAGGCAGTATTGGAGCAGCAGTTTCCTGGTGGATCTCCTGGCCGTGGCTGCCCCTGTGGTACCCACCATTCTGTGGGCATTCAGTACTCAGAGAGGGGGAACAGACCCAGTCTACAACATTGGAGCCCTACTGCGGGGCTGTTGCCTGGTGGCCCTGCATTCACTCCGCCGCACCGCCTTCCACATCAAAACCTAAATAGAAGTTGTTACCTTGTGCCAGTTTGTCCCATGTGGCATTGTGCCAGGTAGAGAAACAGCAGGTAGATCTGTGGCAGTCTCTATTCTGTCGTTTTGGTCCTCGATATTTGATTTGCACTATAGTTAGTTGAAGCCTGTTCACTGTTAAAAACCAGAGGTATCTTCAAAGGCATGGAGACCAGTTCCAGTAAACGTCCCACCAGTGTGGTATAGAAAGCATGCTTGTGGCCCTGCTGTGTCGTCTGAGGTACCCGTTCTTATCCTAGTGGTGCAGGAAGAGAAAATGCAAAGTTTGCACTTTCAAGACAGCTTCTCTAAGGCTGGCATGTTATCTCCTTGCTTTGCTTTGTGCTGTTTTCAAATGTGTAATTGTTCCAGCATTCTAATGGTTTTGTGCATAGCAGGGAACTGTAACCAAAAATAAAAATGTATTTATGTAATCGGTTCAAAGAAGTCTTGAGAATAGCTCTTTAGTGTCTTACTTGGGGTTAATAAGGTTTGAGTGTTTGTAGTTTTTTACTACATGTAGCTCCGAAGTTGTAAATGGCTTGTTTGTTCGTTAACTGATGAAAATTGTATGTAAATTTACAAGGTACTAACTTATTTTTTGCTTATGACATATAGTGTTTTATTGGAAATTGTTTGTAACCGCACACTTCAGCATGATGAAAATAAAGATTAGTGTTTCCATTTAAATAAATGTTTTATCCTCCTATAAAAAATTGTCCATGAGTCTACATATAAGATTAAATGAACAGAAGATCTTCAATCTTTACCAATAGGGTTCTATAAAAACGGAATTAAGAAATGAGAAAGAAGGAAAATAGTTATGAAAGGTGAAAATTTCCTCCCTTGACTTAAAAAGCATCGTTTGTGAAACAAAGTTTGTTTGTTTTTAAATTAGCCATGCAGTTGTTTGTCCACATATTTGGTCAGTAAGCATGTACTGAATCTTTCCAGGAAATGTTGTTTACTTTTTGTTAAGCTTGCTAGGTGTGCAGGAGATGGATAATATCCACCTCCTGCAATCACAGCAGGAGGGTGGGTGATTGGAAGGGAAGAGATAATAGTTGATCAGTATTAATTCACTTATTCTTCCTACCAACCTTGTGAGGTAGGTATTTTACTTTACTGAGGGGGTGCAAAGCCTCAGAGGAAATTTGCTCAGGATCACATAGTTCATTTCCAGAAGCCAAGATTTCAAAGCTAATGCCTTTTATACATAACTACACAAAGGGAAGAGACCTGGTGAATAGCTGGTTTTCACCCAGAAACTCTTCCTCCATAGCACTTTGAAAATAGTTTTCTTTTTACTATGTCTTAATTACTACCCATTTCCCCCACTGATATATTAGTTTTATAAATAGGTCAGGTATCTATGTTGTTTTGTTCGCAGATGTATGTCAAGACCTAAGAATAGGACCTGATATATAGTAAGAGATCTAAAAATCAATGCTCAGTAAATTAGTTCTTCTAACAAACACTTGCTGTGTACTCATGTGCTAGTTAGGCATTTTATTTGGCTGGTCATCAGTAATGAAGGAGACAGACACGATTTCTGCCCTTAAGGAGCTTCCATTCTGTGTGCTAACAAATAAGTAAAATAGCTTTAAAGAAGTACTTTGGTACTTTGGTAAGTACTTTGAAAGTAATAAGGTGTTTTGACCCAAGAGTGACAGGGGTGAAGGTAAGAAACACAGCTCTTAAGAAATATCACTGGTGTTAATGGATGAAAATGAGTTAATCAAGTGAAGCTATGTGTAAAATGTTGCAAAAAGAGCAAATGCAGAGGACCTGAGGCCAGAAAAGGGCTCTGCATGTTATGAGAGCATCAAGAAAGCAAGGGTGGCTAGAGCAGAATGAGGGGGAAGTGGACAAGAAACTGGTTCACACAGGGCCACATAAACCATGGTAAGAGGTTGAATTTATTCCCAGTACAATTAAAAAATATTGGTGGACTTTAAACAGAACAATGATATATTTATTTTTATCTAACTATGACTGTTACATATTTATGTCGCTATAATCTTTCAGCTTGCAGCTATACCACTGTGGCATTTGATCCCATCAGATTGCAGCAGCTAAGCTGGGTCAGGCCTGGTTAGTACTTCGATGGGAGACTGCCAGGGAATACCAGGTGCTCTAGGCTTGGGAGAAGGACCTGGCAACTCAATCCCAGAAAACAATTAGCCATTGAAAACCCTATGAATAGCAGAGAAGCATGACAATAGTGTTGTATCTGTTGTACATAAGGTCACTATAAGTCGGACACTGACTCAATGGCACCTAACAATGCTGTATATACACAGGAACGTGAACAAATGGACAATTTAAGGGTCAGTTGTAATAGTGCAGATGATTGATAGAGTATGATTATTTGGAGATAGGTGTAGATAGAGTGATTAAATTGAATAACTAGAGCTTAAAGATAGAATTGACATGGTTTGCTGATGGGTTTGAAGTGGTGTTAAGGGCAAAGAAAAAGATTTTAAGGATAACTCTTAGATTTTTGGCTTAAGCAACTAGTTCAAGGCTAGTGCCATTTGCTAAAAATGGGAAAGGTTCAAGATAAACAAGTTTGGGAAAAAAATTAAAATATCTATTAAAATATCTATGTAGAGATGCCAGGTAAGAAACTCCATCTATGAATGGGAAAATCACAGAAGCTGTCTGAGTTATAAAACTGGGGCTCTTTGGTTTTGCATATTTTAAACCATAGGAATAGATGAGATCACCTAGGAAGAGTGTAAAGAAGGTCAAAAATTGAGTCCTGTTGTACATTCACATTAGAGGTGGATGACATACAACTGACCAAGCCAGAGAAGAGGCAGCCCAAAAGTGGCAGGAAAACCAGGTGAACATAATACTATGAAACCCGAGAGAGGAGAGTGATTCAAAGCGTAGAGTGGACAACTATATTAAATGGATTGTTGTTGTTGTTGTTGGGTGCCGTCAAGTCGGTATCTGACTCATAGCGACCCTCATAGGGTTTTCAATGGCTGAGTATTTCGGGATTGCCTTGGGAGTGGATTGCCAGGCCCTTCTCCCATATATTAAATGGATAGGTTACATGAAAACTGTTACAGATCCACTGGCCTTGACAGCAAGGTCTTAGTAACCTCGTCATGAACACCTTTGGAGAAATGGGGATAGAAGCCTGACTGCAGAGTGGATGGAAGAAAGGAAGTAGAAATAAGTAGGTACAGCTCATTTGCTTTTAAGTTTTACTGTGAAGGGAAATACAAATAGGTGGTAGTTACAAGGAAATAGGAAGTCAAGGGTTTTATTCCTCAGTATTGAGAGGAGAAAAAACTTGTTTGCTTTAGTGATTGAGCCAATGAAAAAAAGAAATTGATGACCTAAGAGACAAAGGGTTAGTTGGAGAAGGGAAGCCCTGGTGAAGATGAGAAGGGACAGGTTCCAGAGCAGGAGGGTGTATGGAGAGGTTTGCCTGTTAGGGACACATCTGTTGGGATACCTTACATATGCCTTGGACACACACCGCACATATTTGTACTTACACAGCACAGATCTTGCAGTTCTAGTCATCAGTGGAAGCATTTGGCTGAAATGGAATGGAAACTATTTCTAGAGGTGAATGTTCGGAAGTGTTCCAAAATAATGAGCCATACTGACTCACATCCCTTCCTGTAATCCAGTCCAGATTAATGCCTAAATACTGTTATTTTCCTTCATGTTTATTGTTATTCATTAAAGTACTTTTACTTTAAGGAAAATTATAAGCCTGTTTTGGGTATCTGCTTATTGTCCTAAAAAGAAATATAACCACCCAAACTCAACATCATTGCTCATCAGTTAAAGATAGATGGAAAGGTGGGTACTAATGAGGAAGAATCTTCATGTACTAATGTTACCGAGTTGGAGGCAGCTGATCATCAATAGCAAATTTCTTTGTTGTCATAATGTTTTGTGTCCTTCACAGAAATCAAAAGCTTCAAACAAAGGACCTCATTTGAAACACTGGACACCGCATATCCTATCTACATTGGAACAACGTTGCACAAAGGTAAAACAGGATCTTGGAGAGGTCATTCTTTTTTCCTTCTCTTCCTTTTCCCCTCCTTATTCAGGGTTTCAGCATGGAAAATTTTCTGTGGAAAATTACTGCTTTTATTCAGAACAAATTCTTTCACAGATGAGTCCCTTGGAGTAAATAAAGGATGGAACATGCTTGCCTTTTGGAAGCCTGAGGCGTTGGCTGATTTTGTAGACAGGATGATCTGATCCCATAGAAAGTAGTGCCTCAAAGTGGCTTTCGGGAATTTGGGTGCCCATGCTGTACAAACAAGCAGGAAAATGGGGGGAAAAAAAAAGAACAATTCCACTCTATTGAACAAAATGCTGTCCCATCAAAGCAAATGTTAAACATTTCCTACAGTTATGTGTGCAAACATTCCAATTTATATGAAAAGATTTTTCCCAAAGGGATATGTTGACCTTTCCAAGTTGAGCTATTCAAAAAAGTGGTGTATGTGGGGGAAACGCAGTGCACTCAGATGCCAAGCGTTTCTGACATTTGCAGCAGAAGAAAAAGGAAGCCTATGATTTGCATTTGTCATAGGCCCTGCCTAGTTGGATTGGATATGTTTTTCTCTTGAGATGTTTTCATTTTTAAAGGTTTGGAGCAATTTCCCACTTCCATTTTGGGTGATTTGTGTCCACTTTTACAAAATTCATTCATTTCCAATCTTGCCACGCAAAATATGCACAATGAGGCAGTAATCTAGGAAACTGACATCTTATAGCAAATCTTGAAAGAATGTCAACTGTCAACTCCTGAAAAAAAGGCAAAGTCCAAATAGCATAAGATAGGTTTAATTAGGTGATTATTTTTAAACCACTAGAAATATGCTCTGCTGTGACCACTGGTTTTCCTACAATCATGATTGTTGTAATTCTAACAATAATTCCAAATAATCTTAAAATCAAACCAGGTTTAAGTACTACTCAAAAGAATCTGTTAAAAAGATCAAAATATTTCATTAGCACTGAAGTTTGTGAAAAGGTGTATCTTTTAATTAATGTTTAAAACATGAAACAATCAATATATAAAACACATACAACAAAAGTTTTTGGAATAAGGAGAGCAAATCTGGAGCCCCATTGTTTACCTTCCCCTTGACCCCTACAGTGATCCTGGTGTATCATTTTTGAGAACAGTTTGCGAGTCACTTCATTGTATACTAGGTTTTTTGAAAATTGCCAGCTTGAGTAAGATCTCATGCGTGGAAATTCTGGGTAAATTAGAACGCATTTTAATTAATGCTGAAGACTCAATTCTGTGCTGATTAACAGAATTGTTTCTTAACTCTTTCTCCAAAATTTTATCTGTTGGTTAACTGTGAAGAGAACTTCTTTCTTACTCAGAGGCCATGTAAGTGTCTGGGGCTACGGTAATGTAAATCAATGATGTAAAGTCAGTGTCCCAACTCCCTTTGTGAATATTAGTGCTAGGCATCACAGCTTCTTTTAAGAATTTCCATCCCTTCCTTGCAGTCAAAATAGCTCAGTGTTTGAAATGGCTTGCCAGTTTCTTTCTCTAAAGTAAACAATAGGTGCTGACATTTAAAACTGACCTTTAATTCTTCTGAACCAGCACATTATTTCTGGCTTGTTGGTTGTATAGAGAAAATGACAAATGAAAGCAGTCTTAATAATTTTCTCATCTTCCCCTGAAAAAAGTACATGAAAAAAGGGCTTAAAATGATCAAACATATACTACTGTACTCCATAAGGGCTCCTTATACTCAAGACAGATTAGGCAATTATAAGGTTCAAGTACACTGCAGAGCCTTATGAAGTAATAAAAGCACTTGTATTTTTTGTAGGCTTTAAACTTAAATGTGGCAAGTTATATTAAATATTTCTGTATCCTTATGCACATCCTTTTTTGGTTTTTTTGTTTGTTTGTCTGTCTCGGTCTTACACTGCAGCCCAGGCTGATCTTGAACTCATGGTCCACCCCTACCTCAGCCTCCTGAGTGCTAGGTTTACAGGTGTGCACCACCACCACCTCCTTTCGAAAATGTTTCTTAAAATGTATGTTGGAAGTCTAATATAACTAATGATGGTGTCATTTTCCCCCACAAAATAGAAAAGCACTGCTTTTATTTAGCAATAGTAAACAGGTTTAAAAATTGCATTGATGTATGAGTTGATTTAAATTACGGTATGACTACGTTAAGAAATGAAACCATGGGGCAGTAGTTAATATTTTATAATTGACCAAAATAGACATAATAGGTCAACATAATACTGATTCTAAGCATGTCATTTGAATTTTCTATGCAAAGAGATCACTTTTTTGTGTGTGGTATTCACTCTCTTATCTAAACTCCAAAGACAGTTAAAAAGCTAAATGGATAAAGTTAGGGGCAGTTTGTAGCAGGAAGGTCTCTAGGTTTAATACAGGTCTGCACATGCACGAAACCTGTGGCCTTGGCTTCATTAGAATTATGACCCAATCAAGTGAGCTAATTGGCCTACTTCTACAAATGTGTAAATATAAATCACATTTAATTTTGCCTTGACTCTATGGGACCCACATATATAGCATTTACGTTCAGTTATAGCTGTTATTTATTGAAAATAAAAACCAAGCTAATTTTCTTCTCACTTGTTAAATAAGTTCTTTAAAAAACACAAATAGGTGTTATCTACTTTAATTTGTAAGAATATCTCATTAAGAACTAGGGAAGAGCTTCTAAGGGCTAATTTTTTGGCAGCCCAATTTCATCTAATTCAGAGGCCTTAGGAATCAGTCCATCTAGCAGGGGAAGCAAAGGTTGTGGAAGGTGGAAAAGGGAGGGGAAATAATGTAAAGGGATAAAGGGAGAGAGGATAATCTCAATGTAAATGATGCAACATTATGAATACATGGAAAAAATAGGGGCATATAACACAAAATTGCATACAAGGTTTACCACATACTTATCAAAGGATTCCATAAACTTTGTAAGTTGATGGAAGTGTAACCAAAATTGATATAATAGTTACACAATGCAAATAGCAAATGTCATATCATTCTGTACTCTACCAACATTTATCAATAAAGGGGGGAAAAAAGGAATCATAGTCCACACGAGATGCTGGTTAACCACTAGTATAACCTGCCCTCAAAGCGTGTTATTTTCAAGCATGCAGTTTTCTAAACTTTTCCTTCTTTATACATGAAATGAGGCTACTATCTACCTCACGGGATTGCTAGGAGTCAAACGCTTAGTGTTAAGTACATACGTTAATAAGATTTCCATTGCTATGATAAAATACTTGAGATAACCGAGGAGGAAAGTGAACTTGAAGCTGTGGCTCATGTGTATAATCCCAGCTACTCGGGAGGCTGAGGCAGGATTGCAGGTTTGAGGCCAGAGGTAGCCTGTGCAACTTTGCAAAACCCTATCTCAAAATAAGAAATAAAAAGGGGTTAAAGGTATGGTTTAGTGGTGGAGTGGTTTAAAAAAATTTTTTTTAAGAAATAAAGATTTATTTTGGCTACGTGTCAGTGCATGTATCTTGGTCCTATTGCTTTTAGGCCTGTAGTGAGGCAATAACCTAATGGCAGAATGCAGAAGGGGAATCCTGCTCAGCTATAGCAGCTGACAAGTAAGACGAAGGGGTCTTGGTCCCAATATCCCCTCCAAAGGCTCACCCCCAATGATCTAATTTCCTTTTACCAGGCCCCCAAACTAAGGAATTCATATGCACAATTTTGAACTGTCAGTTCTAAAATTTCTGCTCAGTTAAATATGCTTTCAAATGGAGCCAAGAGAGGAAGGATCTCTCTAACTAAAGCTTACAAAGAGGAAATGGCTGGAAACTGAAATATCTGTTTAAAAAAAAAATGAAATAAGCTCCACATCTCAAGTGGACAATTCAGAAAATGGATAGAATGTCACAAATTCTATTTAAGCTTGCTCAAGTTTCTTCTTTACTTCTAATAAGCTTCTGAATCTGGTAATTCTTTATTAAAATTAAAAGAATAAAAAAAATGAAACCATAAATTTAGGAGCTAAAGAAGACAGTTTGCTACCATGAAGTATGTACTTAACTCAGTGACTTCTTTGGGGACCACAATATATACAATTTAACATAAGAATTTAATTTATACAAGAAAGGTTCAATAATTCGCAGAATTGGCTGGGTGCAGTGGTGCACACCTATAATCCCAGCAACTCTGAAGGCCAAAGCAGGAGGATCGTAAGTTTGAGGCTAGAGACAGGCTGTGTAACTCAGTAAGACCTTGTCTCAAAATAAAACAATAAAAAATAGGCTGAAGGCACAGCTCAGTGGTAGAGCACTTACAAAGTATGCTCAAGGCCCTGGGTTCAACCCCCAAGTACCCAAAAATAAATAAATTAATAAATAAAATTCCAGATTTATTGTCTATTCTTTTTGTGAGAAAATCCATTACTTTCTAGTTAATCATACAAACTATAACTTCTAATTGCTCTTTATATATAAATAATTGAAAACTAGAGAGCCAAACAAAAAATCCTCACACACATAAAAAACATGACCAAAGCCGTTCAGTACAACTATTGGGGAAAAACATTAAAAGTAATTGTACTAGAGGAGATTATTCCTAATAAACCCCAAATTTAGAGAAATCACATAGTTATTCCCAATAGTAACTAAAAGTAAATAGTAACTAAAAGTTCAAGTCTAATCCTGTTTAATTGGGAGTGTATTAGTAGAAACTCTAATAAACATGGTAACTGAAAATGTGGTTTGCAGCTGTAATAAGCTTTCCACCCAAGTTAAATTCAACTGACTCTACAATCACCTTCACTCTGGAAGCTTAGGCTAAAGACCTAGGAAACTCTCATTATATAATTAATGATTTTACAATGAAACGTAACTTTAATTTAAATATATTACCAATGTTTGGCCTGTAGAATGTCTATGACATTCTAAAATCCCACTGCTAATTCTAGGCCATAATTTTTAAGAAAGTATAAGTTTTTAAAAATTCTAAAGCTATAGAAAATCAAGCTATATGCATTTTAATTGTGGACAAAAATTTAATGGGGTTTTAAACTATTAGTTCTTTTTTTCCCTCATGAACACAATATGCAACCATTTAAGACAAGCTAATCAATGCCATAAAGAAAAGATGATTATTCCTAATTAGGTTTATAATGTAATGGATCAATAATATTCTAACAACACAGGTAACCTGCATTATGTCTGGTACATAAAACTGACATAGAAATAATCCAAAATCCTTGAAATATTAGAATTGAAGGCTTTCTGCATCTGTAAATTAATGACTTTTGAGGGGGAGGAAGAATGAAGGTATTTAAAGACACTATAAAACACCTTAAAATCTACAATGAAAGGGAAAACTACCAATACTAGTTCTTAAAACTCACAAGTTATAATATAAAACAGATGTCATTTTGACTGATTTTCAATGTTTATACATGCAATATAAATCACAAATATGTATAACATTACACCATCCAAAAAAAAGATGTACAAAATATTTATGATAAATAAAATTATTGCATTTAATATTTTCTTGAAAATCAAATTCCTTAATGTTGTATCAAACAAATAATGCCAGTTCAAATTAGACAAAAGGTATGCCAACACTAGCTTCAGACAACAAAAATAAAGAAGTTAAAGCCATACCTACAATTTGTCATATTTAGGTCAAGTAATCATGGAAATAAAAGATTGCTGAAGACATTATGCACATTGAAGGAAAGCATAATAGATAGCAGAGTTCTTTTCCACCATAAAATTATTTACACCCATTTATTTAGCTAGAAACACTAGCTTGAGAGGTACTGATATATTCCATTTGTAATAATTTCTCTATAGCAAACTGCCTTGTATTTGGAGCATGTTGAATAAAATATTGTCTCCTAAGTCTTTTTTGTTCTTTTGTTCTTTTGAGTCTCAATCACTAGTTCAAGGTACTTTAGGAGAATCCTGATGTCCTGGGTGGCCTGATGAAAGCATTAAAATCAAGCAGTGGGTCTGGTGTTCTGAAAATACTCTTTAATCCATACAAATGTTGCAAGGGTTGTAGAACTCAGATTTCTCCTACTAGCACTGTAACATTTGTTATGAAAGTTTCACACCGATTTTGTTTTGTTCCTTCTTCATTAACCTCTGTGCTTCCTTTTCCATTTTCTTCCTTTGTTGTTCTGCTGCTCTCTTTTCTCTGTCTGCTATTTTCTGTTGTCTGAAAAGAAACACAGACATATGTTTACTTTGTAAAAAACTATAAAGTAAAATAGGAAATAAGTTCCAGAAAAACATGAGTATCTTCTTCCTATCATGATATAAACATTTAAGGTCTTGAACATTTTCACTACTTTGAAAATTTCAAAAATTTCCAAAAGGACTATTTCTGCTAATTCTAGAACTTGACTTGCAAAATATTATTGCTATTTTGCAAATAAGTAAAATGAGCCACAAAGGCTCAGTGACTTGCCCAAAGCCACAGGATTAAGTACAGGGAATAAGAATGCATATATATTTTTTTTACCTTTCTCCATCAGATTATTCCCATTAAAACACTCTTTCCATTCAACCAAAACTTTTTGGGGGAAAAACCATTAAAAAAAATCTTGATATTGAGGATTACATCTTCTCTTACTGTAATAGTTAAGAACAATCACCTAAACGATGTTAAGAACATACTCCAAGAAGAGAATGGAAACAAGACATATCTTCTATCTAGAAGCTAGAAATCTATTTAAGGATTAATATTCGATCAGCTCTATTAAGAGGCAGAGTGACTGTTGTTGTTGTTGTTAGGTGCTGTCGAGTTGTGTCTGACTCACAGCGACCCTCATAGGGTTTTCAATGGCTGATTGTTTCGGGATTGTCTTGGGAATAGGTTGCCATGTCCTTCTCCCATTTTTGCACTGCTGGGAACTGAACCTGGGACCTCAGAGACTGCAGAGCAGGGCTTTACCAACTGAGCTAAATCCCAGCTCTGCAGAGTGATTAGTACTTACTAATTCCACATGATGAATACATGTCTCTTCCTTAGCCCCTTCCCTAACTCCACGGACCCAGAATCACAAAAACTTTCTATTGCTATTGACTTATATAGGGAGTGAGGGTGGGGCTGGGGTGATGAAACAGGAGAGAGCAGAGAGAACATAACTTTGTCTTATATCTTAGGGTGTGAGAAAATAATTCATGAAGTGTGTAAAGTTGGGGAAGGCACAGGTCATAACTGAGTGTGGGATAGGCAACACAAGGTCATACACAGAAAAATCCAGACTGGTTTACCTACATATGGGAGCATATTTATAAATTAGAGCTTACTGCAGTGACCTGTATATGTATATGTGTGTGTGTATATGCGGGTGTACATATACAGAGAGTGCCAAAAATATATACACATTTTAAAAAACAAAAAGTATTAAAATTATAATAATATACACCAATAGTGAAAGATGAATACAAGTCATGTTTAACTTCTACAGTTGCAAGAGGTGCTCAAAGTGGTTACCATGAGCATCCAGACACTTCTGATCATGGAGAACTACTGCTTGAACAACAGTACCATGTGTCTCAAACTTAACACAAATGTGTGCAGTTATTATGTGTCTTAGATGTTCTGTTGCATATTCACACCTTCATTGTCATTATACTTCCACAATGTTCTCAAATTTCAAATGCTATTTCAAAACGGCCTTGCACTCTTTGAATGACAACTGTTTGGACCATTTTCTTTAACTGTCCTGACTGTTGCACAGTGGCACTAGCTTTCATTTGGTTAATACCACCTTTTAATCAAATGCCATACTATACATTGCTAACATAATTCATTCAATTCAACTTCAAAAAGTAACACATACATAACATCTCTTAAAATGTGTATACATTTTTTTTGGCACCCTAGTATATGCTTGGGGTTCTCAATCATCATTCTAAATGGGAGGAGATACAGTGTGGATGACCAAAACTAAAGAAAGTAGAGAAACTTATCTTTGGTACCACTCTTTCACCATCAATTAACAAAGTTTCTAAAGAAAAGAAAATTTATATTTCACTAGCTTTGCTCATTTGCAAAAACCTGCTAGTCTGCACAAAACAAAAAACCTTAGCAGAAAAAAAGACATAATAAGAACTATAAAGGGCTGGTGAGGTTATAAACAAATAAGATAATCAAGTTTTGACCTCATTAGCTGAAATAAAAATATCAATAACTAATATTCCTGGCTTAGGAAACAACTTAAAGATCCCTGCAGACAAAAACATATTTTACCTGTCCAGATTCATGACTAGAATAATAAAGTACCAGAATCTTCTTTAACAATATTGAGCATTGAACTGGAGTAGGTTCAGGTGACAATGGAAAAAAGTCTGAGTAAGAAGATATGGAACATGAATATACTATTACAATGATCAGTGTTTTTCTAGAGGTGGCTGTTGTTAGGTGTCATAGAGTCAAGTCCAACTCATAGCGACCTTATGTACAACACAATGAAACAGTCCCCAACTCTGTGCCAGGCATATGATCTTATTTGTGTGTTAGCCTTCTGTAGCAGACACCATGTCAATCCATGTACATGAAGGTTTTCCTTTTTTCATTGACCTGCCACTCTCCCAAACATGATGTCCTTCTCCAGGGATTGGTCCCTACTGACAACATGTCCAAAATATTTAAGATGCAGTTTAGCCATCCTTCTTTCCAAGGAGCACTCTGGTTGCACTTCCTCTAGGACAGATCTGCTGGTTCTTTTAGCAGTCCATGGTATATTGAATATTCATCTCCAGCACCATAATTCAAAAGCATCAATTCTTCTCCTGTCTCCCTTATTCAATGTCGATCTTTCATAAGCATATGTGACTGAAAATACCATGGCATGAGTCAGGCACACCTTCATCTTCAACATGTCATCTTTTCAACACTTTAAAGAGGTCTTTTGCAACAACTTCTCCCACTGCAATCCATTTTTGATTTCTAGGGTGCTGCTTCCATGGGTGTTGACTGCAGATTTCTAGGGGTAGTCATGATGTCCATGTCCCTTTAAATTGTGCTTGTGTAACATATGACATGAAGCATGTCTATTACCTACTAATCTCACACTCCAAAGCGTTTATTATAATGTAAAAAATTAATTTTTTAAAAAGATTTTGTTTTGGTTAGGAAGCAAGAAAATGGGATGGAAAGGAAAAGGTTTTAGTAAGGTCACTGTGAAGGTACTTGTGAGCTTGTGGCATAAACTCTATAGTTGTTGTTGTTGTTAGGTGCCGTTGAGTCAAGTCCGACTCATCGCATGACCCTATGTACAGCAGATCGAAACACTTCCCGATTCTGTGCCAGGCACACGATCTTATTTATATTTAAGCCCATTGTTGCAGACACTGTGTCAATCCATCTGGTGGAGGGTTTTCCTTTTTTGCGTTGACCTGCCACTCTCCGAACATGATGTCTTTCTCCAGGCACTGATCTCTCCTGACTACATGTCCAAAATATGTCAGACACAGTCTAGCCATTCTTGCTTTCAAGGAGCACTTGGGTTGCACTTCTTCTAGGACAGATCTGTTGGTTCTTCTGGCAGTCCATGGTATGTATATTCAATAGACATCTCCAGCACCACAATTCAAAAGCATCAATTCTTCTCCTGTTTCCCTTGTTCAGTGTCCAGCTTTCATAACCATATGATGCAAATGAAAATACCATGGCATGAGTCAGAGTCAGACACACCTTCATCTTCAATGTGACATCTTTGCTTTTCAATACTCTAAAGAGATCTTTTGTCACAGCTTTTCCTAGAGCAATGTGTCTTTTGATTTCTTGACTGCTGCTTCCATGGGTGGAAGCAAGAGCCAAGCAAAGCAAAATCTTGGCCAACCTCAATCTCCTCTCTATTTACTGTGAAGTTGCATACTGGCCTAGTCATAAGAATTTTTGTTTTGTTGATGTTTAGTCACAACCCATATTGAAGGCTGTGATCTTTGATCTTCATCAGTAAATGTTTTAAACCTTCTTCACTTTCAGCAAGCAGAGTTGTGTTATCTGATAACGCAGGTTGTTAATGAGTCTTCCTCCAATCTTGATGCCGCATTCTTCCTCATAAAGTCCAGGTTCTCGGATTATTTTCTCAGCATATAAACTGTAAAGATATGGTGAAAGTACACAGCCCTGACACACACCTTTTTCAACTTTAAACCAGGCTGTGTTTCCTTGTTCTATTCGAACAACTGCCTCCTGGTTCACATATAGATTCCTCATCAGTACAATTATGTGCCCTGGTATTCCCATTTTCCAAAGTGTTATCCATAATTTATTTTGATCCACACAGTCAAATGCCTTTGCAACTACAGTATCATCATTAAAATTTCTAGACTCAAAACGAACAGCTCTTTCCTTTCTCTTTATGGTTAATGACATTAATAATCATTAGAATCCCCCAAGCTGTCTAAAATATTCTGACTTCTGTATCTATGATTTGTTTGAAAAGCAGAATAAAAACATTTTATCTTTTTTGATGATCTTTATAACATAAATATTGCAGTTCACAATTTTAAAAATATGTTCTTTATAAAAGACTGAGTTATACGACCAAGGGAAACTAAATACTAAAATCTCTCTGGGCACTGTGGCACATGCCTATAATCCCAGCTACTGAGGAGGCTGAGGTAGGAAGATTGTAAACCTGAGGACAAAGGCAGCCTACACCATTCAGCAAGACCCTGTCTCAAAGTAAAAATGAAAAGGGGGTAGAGTGCAACTCAGCAATGGAGCCCCTGCCTAGCATTCATGAGGCCTAGGTTCAACCCCTCAGTACTACAAAAAACAAACAAAAGTTCTCACAATTTTACTGGCTGAATTTAAAACTGTGACCCTTCTCCCTGTCTTTAAAAATAAACAGGTTAGTAGTAACTTTCAGCTATTTAAGTGCACCCTCTGCTGGTTATTCAAGGCAATTATAGTTTACTGACAGAAAGGAAAAATATAAAAAATGAAGTCAGTAGGTTGTTAAGATTGTTGTTGTTCTTGTTCGGTGCTGACTAGTCATATCCAACTCATAGCGACCCTCATAGGGTTTTCAATGGCTGATTATTTCGGGATTGCCTAGGGAGCAGATTGCCATGTCCTTCTCCCACTTTTGGGGTGCTGGGACTGGAACCTGGGACCTCAGACACTCAGAGCGGGGCTCTACCAACTGAGCTAAATCCCAGCCCACGGTTGTTAAGATAGTCAAGTAAAAAGGTAATTCACTCCTATCCCTACAGTAAAAATGATCTTAATTTTAAAATAAAAAACTACTATCACTGTATTTACTATATACTTTTTAAAAATACATCAATGATATAGAGATATTTAAATATTAAGTTTTTATCAGTTATCATAGTTACAAGCTCTCCTTTAAGATAAATTTTCTCTTTACTTTCTGACCTAATGTGGAAATAGCAAGAACTTAGTTTATTGCTCACAAAAACAAAGAACCACCACCAAGAAAAATGATCTTTGGAACCTGCAGAATAATATTTACTTTTCTGTAGACTGGGCAGTTTATGACTTATCTACTTTATACAGCTTTCATGAATACCAATTAAGATATATATAGAGATACAGAGTGCTACATTAGTTATTTTCATTCAAATGTAAAGTGCTGGGCACTATACTAAAAACATGAGAAAGTGAAAAAAAAAGTTATAGCTTATGATCTAGAATATAGAGTGGTGGCTCACATTTCATAGTAGGAGATAGCATGACTGCAAAATGGTATATACTGTATATTTTTCAATCTAGCCTGCACCCTCTTAGCACTTTTAGAGGACTACAAAATCAGATGCGGATGATGTGGAGATTGGATTCACGTGAAAGAGCTCTCTAATCCTCAACTGATTTTGTGGCCCTCTAAAACTCCTATAAGGTACAGATTTGATTCAAGAAGATATGATATATGTAAAGGATTTCACTTGCCATCAATAGAATTATTATTTTATTCCTCCAATGTTTTAAATACTTAGTATCAGATAACATAGCATATGCATTCTGAAATACAGAATAAGTCCATATTATCTGAAGTTCAAATGAAGAATGAAGAATGACATTTGGCAGAACCAGCTCTCTTGACTTTAAACACAACAGGGAACATATCCAGTTCTGCTACTGAGTTGTAATGTAAATATCACTCAAATACCTCAGAACTTCCTCTGCTTGCCAGGCTGCATCTTCTTCTTCTTCCCATGCGTTGGTATTTTCTTGCCAGGTATCTAAGTCACCTAATTCAGACTACAGTGAAAAAATAAATCAAAATTAAGATATTAAGGAGCCCTCCTTTCTCCACACAGCAGTAGACAAAGACTATTTTAAAAAACATAACTCAGAACCTGTCACTCTCCTGTGGTTTCTCACCTTCCTTACCAAGTGCCACACAGGGCACAAATGATTTGGCACCTGGTCTGACTAGAACTCGAGTTTCCCTATGACACGATGATGTGTGACTCTCACAAGGGCTAAACAGTCCTGGGCCAGTCCAGCTTTCTTCCTATTTTATGTTTTACAGTCAGGGTGTCTAACCTTTTGAGCACATGAAGTAAAGAGGAATTGTCTTGGATCATTTATTAATTATATAATTAGTGCATATACATAATAAGAGGCAGTATCACGATGAAAAGAAATGCTAAAAACACATGATGTTAAAAGATTTTGTGGGGTCACAAGACTAGCTGTCCTCACCAACAGGTTGGACATGCCTGTTTTATATTTAATTTTCTGCTTTTGCTTACTTAGTTTGGAATAGACAATAATAGAACATTTCTTCTTTCTGTTTCTCTCCTTGCAGTAAGAGGCCAGGAAGGCAGAAGGCAAGAAAAGAGACTCATTCTAGATTGAATCAGAAATGACTGACTGGACTAATCTATGCTGAGAAGTTGTCAATCTAGCAGTCATCTTCATTTGAGCATATGTAATTTATACGCAATTTTTTTCAGTGGCATTTCTCCTAAGCAAAAATGACAAATCAGGCAAAAATTTATCTTTACTGGACTACTACCGATACTTCACACATCCTTTTCCCTGTCTTACATACCGGGTATCATTAGACTAGTCACCTCCCACTATTCCCCAAGGTCAGCTCTCTAAAAGTTCATTATTTTTCCTTCTAAGAATCAATGAAAATAGTCATTCTGGGATGTTTAGTTAGGTCTGGAAGTGATAATACACATGAAATAACTTGTCCCAATCTACAAATAGATTCAATATATGCTCTTTTGAGTACTTACCCCTACAAATAATATGTTTTGAGTTTTCATCCTCTGACCATAATATTAACCTTTGTTAAAAATTCTTAAAATATTTCTGGTTATCTGGTTAGCATGTATTTCTAAGAGTAGAATAGAACTCAAAAGAAAGGAGCACTTTTAAAGCTACTGAAACAAAGCATAAATGATACTTTTGAAAAACTGTACCAACTTATCCTCTTAAGAGCACTGGGTAGAAGTCTTGTTTTCTTGTACCTTTGCCAGTATGTATCTTTGCTTATTTGATAGGATTTAAAATGGTATCTTATTATTTTACTTTGAATTTCTTTGAGAACTAGTAAGACCAAACTTTTCTTCATGTTATTAGGTTATGTCTGATTCTTGTCTGTAAACATTCCTTCCATAATGCCCATTTCCCACTAAAATATTAGACTGTTCCAGTACATAAAAAAATTAAATATAAAAATGTAAAGCCATTAAGACCACGAAAAGGGGGAAAAGGGTTATATCTTTAGTAAAGATGTCCTTCCAAGTAAAAAGGAAAAAGCTAAAAAGGATAAGATAGAGATTTGTCTACATAAAAACTAAATGCATTAAATAGCCAAACTAAGCCAACAACAAACTGAAAAAGTATAAAAGATGACAGAATAAAGATCATTAGTATAAAAAGATTTTCCACAATACAAATGTTGAATTTCAGAAAAAAAATAGTGTTGAGTTTAAAAGAAGATTTTAATTTGTAGAATACGTGGGAAGATATTTTTGGTATAGAAAACAAATTCCAGTAGGTAATCCCTCTCTCTTACTCAATCAATACCTCTTTACTTTGTCTGCTTGGTAGGAAAATATGCAAAAAGTAGCATTGGAAACATTCTCTACTAATTTACCCTTGCCCAACTTTGTAAGTGGATGTATCTTTATAATGAGCTATATTAGGATCACAGTAACATAACTACAGTTATGTGGTAAATATTACTAATTCTCTAGGTAGGAATGAACCAATTTACTAATATGGATCAAACATATATAAAGGTAAAATTAAGAAATGTAAAAGAAAATGTTAAACATTATGATGATATTATGTTCTCATAGCACCATGTACCTGCACAGGGGTTATCACAGTTTATAATATTTATGTGTAGGATCATTTATTTAATATTGTCTCCCCATTAAAATGCATCTCTCTCTCTGATCACTTGTTTTAGGAAAATCAGGAGTTATGTCATGAGGAAGTTCAAGCAGTTCCACAGAAAGTTCCATGGTAAGGAACAGAGATTGTGTAAACATGTGATGGTAAGTGAGCCATCTTTGAAATGATTCTTCCAGCCCTAGTCAAGCCTGCACCTAACTGCAGTCCCAGCCCAATTACTTGTATGTATGCAAACTTCTTGGAAGCCTTGAGCCAAAAAAATCCAGTATAGTCACCCCTGGATTCCTGTCCCACAAAAACTGCATGAGATAATAAATGTTTATTACTGTTTCAAATCACTAAATGTAGGGTGGTCCCATAACCATTGACTACTAATGTAATCAACCAATCAAAACATGCTTAATGCAAGGTCTGGGGAAGGATTAGATATATGTGTTTCTGGAAAAAAAAACTTCAGAGCTGATCCTTATATGCTCCCAAGTTTGAGAACTCCAATTACCTACCCTTTTCACTACTTTTTTTTCTTTAAATGTTTCATTTAAGTCCAAAACATCTTAAATCAAATCATACTTTAAATGTAAATATACTCTATGAAGGATAACTCACTTAAACCTTACCTGCTATTCAAGCTAATCATTTTAGGGGTAATCTCTTATAGTTCTTATTTTAAAATAACACATTTTGTCTTTACCTTTCTTGTGTATAATGGGAACCTGATCTGATGTATTTGCAGTTTCACAAAATATTAGGATTGATAAAATTCCAGATTAACTTGCCACAAACTGTTAAACCTGTTTTAAAGTCATAGATCATAAATATTATGTTTAATTCATTTAGTTTATTCTTCTTCTTCAAAGAAAACAGAAAAAAAATGAAGACTTTCCCTAGATGCCAATAACATACTTACAGATTGATGAATAAAAGGCATATCCTGTGTAGCTGCTAATCTACTGGAGAAACCTGTACTACCATCTGGGATGCCAAAATTTAATGGTTCTCTCTTCTTAATAACAATCTGAAAGATTAGTTGACATAATAAGAATATTTTATACTAAATGATATAAAAGTAAACAAATTGACCAGTGCATCTCATAATTATCTAAAATATACTTTCTTCGTTTTAAAAATGTATAACATAATAACAAAAAATAGTACCAAAATTCCCAGGCAATTGCCATGCAAATCAGTTTCATACAAAGAAAACTGTAGTGAACTTATTTTAAAAAAAGAAACTCATCTTTTTTCTCTCCTTTCCCCAGGCCCCAAAAATATAATTCGGTATTTTTAATTACTAAATTAAATAATATCATGTATAATATATCCCACCAAAGGTATAACCAACTCCTTCAGCCTGTGGGATATTTATAAACATAATAACTCTTTCAGGCCATTAGTACTGGACTACATTCACTTGGTACTTAATAACTTTTATTAAAAACACTTCCATTCTTATTAATTTAATAAGGCACTATTATAATACATTAAATTCCTCTGGAAAACAGCAATATACTTCCACAACAGCATACTTATACAGCACAAGGTATACATCTACTAAGAAGCTTAAAGGATCCTTTTCAGTACTGAAATATTGGGATAACTCAACAAAACAGTAATTGTTACCATCCTAGATAATGTAAAAATGAATGTATAGCTGAAACTGGCTATAAGGTAGAACAGGGTGAGGAACTCTGTATCAGGAAGTATAAAATACACAAACACAAGAAATGTTTTCCATGTTTGATTAAATAAGAAATGGAATACTAAGTATAGTTTTCTGAAACAGGAATGGGAAACATTACAATATTTGAAGGAGTAGGAGGAGAAATAAACCTTCATTTATCATAGTATGATGTCAATGGGCAATGTCTGTGATAGGTAAATCTAGAAATGGCAATATATGCATATTATATAGAGATAAGTTGACAAACAGTAGAAAAAGCCCAGGCAGAAAGTTATTGAACAGTTGCTTCTGGGAAGTAGAATTTGCTAAGAGGAGTGATGGGACAAAAGTCTGTCATGTTTCATTTTAAATCCTACAATATTCCTTGATTATAAAAAATGTACATGTACTATCTTGAAAAAAAAAGAAAGGAAAATACTCAGCCATTGTCCATTTTCCAGTAATTCCCTGCATTTCCAAATGACCTGCCATATTCAACTTACCAGGAATTGAATAAAGTATAGATGACTAACACAAACCCGTAACAATTACTCTAAGTTCTCATAGCCCTGCATTAATTGTATGATCAATATAAACAATGTGAAACCACTTATCATTTCTAGATATTACCAAAGTGGGAACTTGGAACTGTTATCTTATTCACTTCAGTCTCCCATAGCAGAGACTGGAGTCTAGAATCTGAGATACAAGAGAATTTCAAGAAATGCTTGCATAAAAATGTTAAAAGACTTTGGGGATACAACTTATTGGATGTCTGTCTAGATCATCTGAATATATAAAATTCCTATTTAACATAACAGAAAATAAAATGATAATCAGAAATATGTTTTCCAATAAATATTAATTATATTGTCAAATTTTAACTATTGGAATCTGAAAAGTAGTATAATCTCCAAAAGCACAAATCTTTAACATACTTTCTGAGTTTTCCTTATAGTTGGCGCCATGTCCTTAAAATAATCAGGTTCCAGTTGTTCCAAAGTATTTTGTTGTGTTGCCACATTGCCATTCCCTCCTTCAATCTTTACACTTGTGGGTGCATCTTCATCCCAGGAAGTCCACTCTTCCACATCTGTCTAAATTTAATTGATCAGCTTTGTCAGCCACAAGGGGCAAGTGAATGATCATTTCTTTAATCATTTGCTAGAAAAATGGGCCTTATAAAACACTAGTTTTCAACTTTTTTTTTCGATTCATAGAAATATATAGATTTCAAATCACATACAAAAAAACTAGATTGAAAGTTCAAAATATACTTGTTCTGTGGGCTAGACATTTTAACATATGCTATTCTATTTTGTTCTGTTCTGTCTGTTAAAAACAAAACAAAACAAAACAAAAAAAGCAGATGCCTTGAAAACTGAAGTGACATTACAACTACAGCCCCCAGAGGAAGGCCTAGAGCCAGGAGCAGTGGCGCACACCTCTAATCTTAGTGACTCAGGAGGTGGAGGCAGGAGGATTGCAAGTTCAAGGCAAGAGACAGCTTGCATAACTTAGTGGAGACCCTGTGTCAAGATAAAAAGCAAAAACAAGAAGCAGCCTGAGGATGCACTCAGTGGGAGAGCACTTGCAAAGTATGTGCAAGGCTCTGGGTTCAACCCTTCTGTATAGTAATAAATTAAGTAAGTAAGTAAACAAATAAGAAGGCCTGGAATTTTCTACTCATCACCAACCAAACTGATTGCCTGATAAAAAGTATCAACATTCTCCACAGGATTTAAATAAGAGTCTCAAACATAATATCCAAAATGCTCATGAAACAACCCAGAATTAATTATTCAATATATAATGAATCAATAAATCTCAATTCACATGTAAAGTTAATTAAAAGATGACAATTCTCAGATGATGTAAGTGTTGGAATTACCTAAGATTTTAAGATAAGAAAAGCCAAACTGAAACTTTGGATCTGAAAAATGTAAGAAAAGCAACAAAAATCCTGACTACCAAATTAATTTCATGACAAATAATAGGCAATCCAGTTTGAAAACTATTATTCTGGAATACATATTCAATTTCTCAAAAAAATTACCTGCTTAGGAACTGATGAATAATCAACTGTAGTTGGCAAAGTTATTTGGTCTCCACTTAATTTCCTTCCTCTACCAGATCTGGAACAAAATGAAATTTCAAGACCAACCAAAACAAGTGTGGGTAAAACGTATCATGGACAGTAATTTAAGGTTTATAAAACAGGAGTTTTTAATTTTCAATTTTTGTTTTTATTAATTGCTCATCAAGCTATGATAAAAAGGCATGAATCTGGTATCATGTGAATGTCTTTAAAATCTTGGAGAGGACAACATAACTGCTTTTTGGGTTAGGACTCAGAATTCTAGACAAACTCAGGAGAAATTCAAAGCCAAAAATTAAAATACGAGGTGGTTTGAAATGATACTCTCTGGGATGCTATGGGTTTTACAGATGAAACTTTGGGCCATCTTTGCTATTTTAACTAGGGTGGATTGGCTTTTTATATTTTACATACGAGGTTTCTTAACAAAATTAACTATTAAATTTTAAAAGTTTGAAAATCACTGAGTTGAATTAAACTGTAATTGAGTTCTAAGGATTAGTAGGAAAAATACTACATTAATTAGGATGTACTTAATTCAGTTAAGAATGTGCGCTATGGAATCTATATGTAGAGCACAGTTTTGAAGGATACTTCTAAATGAATCTAGTTAGAATTACCTAAACTCTTAGCTTCAATACCCTCATCTGTAAAATGCAGATGTTCCAACCTACTCATGTAAGGATCTTATGAGGATTTAGTTAAGTGACATATTTAAAGTATCTAGATTATTGTTAGATGTTATCGAGTCAGTGTCCAACTCATAGCGACCCTATGCACAACAGAAGAAACACCATTGTTAGTGCTTCTCTGCTATTCATAGGGTTTTCAATGGCTGATTGTTTTCTGGGAGTGGGATGCAGAGTCCTTCTCCCACGCCTACAACACCTGGTGTTCCCAGGCAGTCTCCCATCCAAGTATTAACCAGGACCAACCCTGCTTAGCTTCTGAGATCTCACGGGATTGGCTGCCACAGTGGTGCTGCAGGCAATCTAGACAGTGCCTGCTATATAACAAGACATTCAAAACATGACAGCTATTACAAATGTCTAGTCATTTGCTTCATTTCAAGTAATCTATAAAGCAATTACTGAGAGCTAACTGGTAAATGCAACTTTTTTAAATCACAAGTTTAGAGCTTATATTCTATTTGCTTAAAGGATGGATACAGAAGTACTACAGCCTATTACATAATTTATGACATAAGCCTGGTGTTTTACAACACATGATCCAGGTTCTTTTTGACACCTAAGATAAGTTTATCCTCACAAAGGGTTAGTTTTCTTTAAAAGTGATCATACAATCAATCCCAAATACATTTATATAGACAACAAAAATTTACAGTAACATTAGGAAAGTCCTTTACATATTAAAAATCAAATGCAATTTCTTATTCTAATACTATGTTGTTGTTGTTGTTGTTAGGTGCCCTTGAGTCGGTATCCGACTCATAGCGACCCTCATAGGGTTTTCAATGGCTGACTGTTTCGGGATTGCCTTGGGAGTTGATTGCCAGGCCCTTCTCCCATTCTAAAACTATATTGAGAAGAATTTTGGAAAATAAGAATGCAAAAGAAAATACTTAAAATTTATCATCGTTGTTAACATAACACTTCTTTTAAACCTCTGCTTTCTGGCAATTAACATTCATTCTTATCCTGCTTTAAGTGAACTTCTGGCCATTCCTGCTCATTCTCTGATGATGTGAGCACTTGGCTCATTACCTTTTCAACTTCCCAAATCCTATTCTCTTTTGGGTGATTTTAAGTCAATCACTCCAATTTTTCCATTTCTTTCTTGACTTCTACTTCTACTCTATTTCATCCACTTGTTCCGACTGTAATAGCCTGGGTCCTTTTTGTTGTTTTTTTTCTTGTTGTAAGTTCAGACTACCAGACTTCTTGCAATAAGTTCAATGGCACTTAGTTCATGGAGTTTCAACAGCTATTAAATGCCCATTTAGCCAAAGACTGTATCTCCTAGCTTTTCTTGCAGCTAGGTAGCCATTTGGCTAAGTTCTGGAGAGTAAGATGGGAAGAGAATTGTGTGCAACTTCTAAGACATACCTACTAAAAAGACAGCTGATTATCATCCCCTTCTTTTTTTTTTTTTTGCATGCAATTTTCAAAGCAGTTTTATTCAAAATGGCACAACTATGAACAACCAAATGTTTGTCAACAGGCAAATCCACTTCCTTTTATTCAACTTCATTCTAGGCATTGAGTAATTTTTGCACAGTACCCTTAGGCCAAAACCAACTTTTAATACTTACATATGACCTATGAACTCATTAACCACTTGGGAAAAAAACACACATCAATTTATGTCAAAGGTAGCATTTTTTATTTTGAGTGAAATAAAAGTTCTTTTCTTTTTTTTTTTTTTGTGGTACTGGGGTTGAACCCAGGGCCTGGCACATTCATACTCTGCAAGTGCTGGACCACTGAGCTGCACCCCCAGCTCATTTATTTTACTTGTTTGAGACAGGGTCTCGGTAAGTTACACAGACTACCTCTAGTCTCAAACTTGCAATCCTCCTGCCTCCACCTCCCAAACCATTGGGATTACAGGCGTGCGCCACTGCTCGGGGCTTGAAATAAAATTTCTTACTAACACAGTGTGTACCTGTTGGATACTGCACAGCTTTTCAAGCCTTGAAATCAGATTGGAGATGGCTGCCCTCATTTTCTCTTCTACATTAATTTCGATGCCGTACTTGCTTTTTAAATTACAATCTAAAAACCCAACTTTGCAAAGATATGTCACCAAAAATACAAGTAAACAAAAACTTATCTCAAGCAGGAAGGACATCTATCCTAAGTAATGCTCAGGATCTAGCACTGCAAATGTGAACTATCTTGAGTTATGAGCCCATGCCGTGTTCAACGGATGTTAACTATCACTGTGTTCTGATGGAAAGTTAAAATATCGTACAGCATGCCTGTGAATTTCATGGGAAACTCTGAGGTACCTCAGCACACAAATTAGAAGCCAAAGCTCGACAGCATAGTTACGTGATTAAGACAGAAGGAACTAGAATCTAAGGATGAGCCACTGAAGCCACATAAATTATCTGGATTACTTACATATACTGGAATGTTATCTAAGAAACAAGTACACAAACAAATCTACTTTGTTTAGGGTTTCTGTTAAAAATTTTTAAAACAGATATAACATTTATATGGTAGTACAGATAGAAATACTTATGCCTAACTTCACTTAGCCACCTTAAAACATTTCAATAATAAAACAATACATAAAAATTCTGTGATGATTGTAATATGAAAAAATCTATTTCTAAAATTCTACAAGATTAAGCATGTTATTTAAATGGATATAGAAGAATTTGAAAGAATGAAAAGAACTGAAATTCTACTTCCTAGAACGAAAATAGACAGAAAATATTTTTAAAACCCCAGAAATTAGTGAATGAATATTATAAACAAGAGTATTAGTATAAACAGAATTTCTTCTGCCTTTTGAGGTTATGAAGGAATCTAAAACCAGTGAGCCTGCAGCTGTAGCCCTGTGGCATCAGATCCCGTCAGATCTCGGAAGCTAAGCAGGGTCGGGCCTGGTTAGTACCTGGATGGGAGACTGCCTGGGAACACCAGAAGCTGTAGGCTTGGGAGAAGGACCTGGCAACCCCCTCCCAAAATTCAATCTGCCATTGAAAACCCTAGGAACAGCAGAGAAGCACTGACAATAGTGTTTCCCCTGTTGTACAGAGGGTCGCTATGAGTCGGATACTGACTCGATGGCACCTAACAACAACAACAACAACAAAACCAGTGAGGAGATAAACCCGTCAATTTGAAGATAGAATTTATTTACCTGCATATTAATCTCTTTAGGAATGAGAATACTGTTGCTAGACAGGTACAAACTTTAAATAACCGGAACTGAGTGATGGCCATGGTGGGAATTAAAACCTGTGAAAGAGGCACACAAGGAAAAAAAATGCATTCAGTCGATTTCATAAGCCATATTCCTGGGCTAAAATCAAGCCTACAAGTCCTTATGAACTGAGAAAAATCTGACATGTTTTTACTTTTCTCTAGAAACTACAAATGTAACAGAGTAAAAAGTTTAATAAAATGTAAATCATATTAACAATTTAAGCAGCTAGTTTTTAAAGCATTTTCAATAGTTATAACAAAGAAACTCTTCATTCTCAGTGTTTTTTGAAATTCATTTTGCCTAATGTATCCATTTAATAAATTAAATTTAAAAATAACAAAGTATAAGATAGTATATATTGAATTTTTCTGTACTTTTTGAAATTTGAATCATATGAACATAGAACTAATCAAAACAGCTTAAACATTTTAACCTTTAGTTAGGTTTTATTGTACATGTTTTATAGATGGAGAAATTGAATTAAGAAAGGTCAAATAAGTTGCTCAATGTCACATAGGTAATAAGTTGAAAATAACTATATAGCTCATGAAGTCCAGCAATTTACAAATCTGGGGATCTGTTCAAAGAAATATTGACTACTAAGCCTCCCCTTGGGCTGGGATTTAGTTCAGTGGGTAGAGCACTGCGCTGCAGTCTCTGAGGCCCCGAGTTCAATTCCCAGCACCGCAAAAATGGGAGAAGGGCCTGGCAATCCACTCCCAAGACAATCCTGAAGCACTCAGCCATGGAAAACCCTATGAGGGTCACTATGAGTCGAATACCGACTTGACGGCACCTAACAACAACAACAAGCCTCCCCTTAATAAGTCAATTAAATCATATTCTCTTAGAGACAAGGACTGGTCACAACTAATAAGCTAATGAAGGTGATAAAATTATCCAATAGTAAATGCAGCAGAAAACAAGGAAAAGAACAAATAACAGATGGGACAAACTGAAAACAAACTGAAAGTTGATAGACTTAAACCTAACCATGATAATAACATCAAATGCAAATTATCTAACATCCAAGATATACTGTATGATTCCATCTACAGTGGTACCTTGGCATTGATCACAATTCATTCTGACAAGATGGTTGGTTGCAAATAGGTCCATGTGCTGAGCACTTTTTTCGCATAAGAAATAATGTAAATGTATTTATTGGTTCCAGCATCATACTGAATAGGAAATTCAGACACACATGTGCCACTCACATACTTAATAAGTCTTTTTTGTAATTCAATTGTTCTTGTTTTCTCCTTTCCTTCAGTTTAAGCACTAGTGTCATGATGCTCATATGACTTATATATGTGCATATGCATGAAAAAAAATGAGACAGGTCTTTACTACTTGCAATCAATGTACAAAATGATGCTTTCTCCTTTGTTTCACCCAGAAAGCATCATGGGTAAGCATGGCATCTTACACAAGTTTTAGTATGGTGGTCAAGTGCTGAGCAAGTGGTCGAGCACTAAAGAATTCTCTCAAAAATACAGGTCAAGGACTGAAATGTTCTAGAGAACAGCAGTTCAAGTACTGAGGTAATACTGTATTTAAAAAACCTCTAGAAAATGCAGACAAATATATAGAGACAGAAAGCAGATCAGCAGTGTCTTGGGATGGGGTGGAGAGAGGTAAGGATGGCTTGATTGTTAAAGTGCATGAAAAAATTTGGGAAGTAACATATTTTGAAAGTGATGATTGCTTCATAGATGTGTATGTATCCACCAAAACTAATTAAATTGTACTGTTAGTACAATTTATCATATCTCAATTATAGCTCAAAAAACCAGTTAGAGCAATCCATATTGATATATTTTTAATATTATGTCCTAATTAAATCAGAAAAATTTTTAGATTTTGGTCTGACTCTTAAAGGAAGTTATTAATATAATCATTACCTTGTACTATGTGTTACTCTTTCTGCAGAGCCAACTACCATTAGAAAACCAGTTGTTGTTGTTGTTGTTAGGTGCCATCGAGTCGGTATCCGACTCATAGCGACCCTTTGTACAACAGGGGAATCACTATTGTCAGTGCTTCTCTGCTGTCCATAGGGTTTTCAATGGCAGACTGATTTTTGGAAGGAGGTTGCCAGGTCCTTCTTCCAAGCCTACAGCTTCCGGTGTTCCCAGGCGGTCTCCCATCCAGGTACTAACCAGGCCCGAGATCTGACGGGATCGGATGCCACAGGGCTACGGCTGCAGGCTAGAAAACCAGAGCAATTAGTAATAAAAAAACATTTCCAATTATCCCTAGGAACAGAACTCTGACTTCACCGGAGCATTTCAATATACTGTAATAACTAATTCTTACTATTTACCAAGCATTCTTGTTAGTGCCTCACATATAACAACTCATTTAATGCTTGTAATATCCCTGTGAGGCCTGCAGCCATAGCCCTGTGGCATCCAATCCCGTCAGATCTCGGAAGCTAAGCAGGGATGGGCCTGGTTAATACTTGGACGGGAGACTGCCTTGGAACTACCAGGTACTGTAGGCTTGGGAGACGGACCCAGCAACCCACTCCCAAAAAAATCAATCTGCCATTGAAAACCCTATGAATAGCAGAGAAGCAGTAACAATACCGTTTTGCTTGTTATATATAGGGTCGCTATGAGTCGGATACCAACTCGATGGCACCTAACAACAACAATATCGCTGTGAAGGACCTAAGACAAACAGTAGTTTATCCCTATTTTTGATAGAGAAACTAAGGTATAGCTGAGTTAAGTAAACTGTTCAAAGACACAGAGTTGATAAGTTCCAGCAATGGAATTTGAACCCAGGGAGTATGGTTCCAGTGTCTAAGTCCTTTAAGATCACACTCACAAATGCCTCCCTGTGATTTAAGAAAATAGATATATTTCTATATAAAAGAAATCCAGCCAGCTGTGATTGTGCCCACCTGCAATCCCAGTGACTCAGAAGGCAGAAGCAAGAGGATCCCAAGCTCAAGGCCAGAAGCCTGTGTAACTCAGCAAGACTTTGTCTCAAAATAAAATGTAAAAAATGGGCTAGTGGTGCAGCTTAGTAGTAGAGTGCTTGCAAAGTATGCCAGGGCCCTAGGTTCAACTTTTCTAGTACTATGCAAAAAAAACAAAGAAAGAAAGAAAGGAAGAAAGAAAGGAAGGAAGGAAGGAGAAAAGGAAAAAAAATCCTACAGACAGCCAGAAGTAATTAAATCTAATAAAGCCATTGCTATGGTAGGAATAAAAATTTCTTTAAAATGGTAAAACAAGATTTTGCTACCCTTTAAAACATAGTCCTTATTTCCAAATACTTAAGTTTACCTCAACTGGTATAGCACTGCTTTATATTTTCTGAAAAGGAGGTTTTAATTCCTCCTAGCACCACAAAAATGGGAGAAGGATATGGCAGACCACTCCCCCCCAAAAAAGTCCCCAAACAGCCACTGAAACCCCTGAGAGTCACTATGTATCAGACCTGACTCTATGGCACCTAACAACAACAATAGGTATAAAAGTTGGAAACAAAGAAGAAGGCTCAGTAGTTGGAAAATAAAGCATTGGTGATAGAAAAAATGATGGAGATCACATGACAGAATTTTGTCAAACTAAGGACCTTTTTGCCTGCAGCCATACCACTGTGGCATCTGATCTCAGAAACTAAGCAGGGTCAGGCCGGGTTAGTACTTGGATGGGAGACGGACTGGGAACACCAGGTGCTACAGGCTTGGGAGAGGGTCCCTGCAACCCACTCCCTAAAAACAATAAGCCATTGAAAATCCTATGAATAGCAGAGAAGCAATGACAATAGTGTTTTGCCTGTTGTACGCAGGGTCGCTATGAGTCGGACACTGACTTGACGGCACCTAACAACAACAAACAACCTTTTCAGTGGAAACACATTCTTTCACCAATATAAACAGTAACAATACACATGGCATTTGCCAGATGGAACACACAAGAACCAAACTGACTACATTTGTAGAAAGAGATGATAGAAAGCCTATCAGAAGCCAGAAAAAAACCAAGTGCTGATTGAGGATCAGACCATCAACTGCTCATATGCAGGTTCAAACTAAAACTGAAGAAAATTACAAGTGTATGAGAGCCACAGTATACGTTGAATGTGTCCCACTTGTGTTCAGAGACCATCTAAAGAACAAATTTGATGAGTTAGACACTAATGATTGAACACCAGACAAGTTGTGGCATGAGATCATGAGGAAAGCAGATTAAAAAGACAGAAAAAAAACGAAAAGACCAAATTACATGACAAAAGAGACACTGAAACTTGCCCTTGAATGCTGAGCAGCTAAAGTAAGAGGAAGATATGACAAAGTTAAAGAACTAAATAGAAGATTTCAAAAGGCAGCTCAAGAAGACAAGATCAAGAATTATAATGGCATATGAAAAGAGCTGGAGACAGAGAACCAAAAAGGAAGAACACAATGTTTTTCACAAGCTTAAACACCTGAAGAAACATTCAAAGCAGATGGAGGCAGTATACAGACTCATTATACCAAAAAGAACTGGTGGATGATGAACTATTTCAAGGAGGTTCATATGACCAGGAACCAATGGTACTAAAGGAAGAAGTGGAAACTGCCTTGAAGGCACTGATGAAACACAAGGCTCCTGAAATTGACAGAATATCAACTGATATGTTTCAACAAACAGATGCAGCACTGGAGATTGCTCACTTGTATTTGCCAAGAGATTTGGAAAACAGCAACCCAGACAACTGACTGGAAGAGATCCATATTTGTGCCAATTCCCAAGAAAGGAGATGCAATCAAATGTGTAAATTAGCAAATGATATCATTAATATCTCATGCAAGTAAAATTTTGTTAAGGATCATTCAAAAGCAACTGCAGTAGTATATAGACAGGGAACTACCAGAAAGTCAAGCCAAATTCAGAAGAGGGCATGCAACCAGGGACATCATTGCTGACATCAGATGGATACTGGCCAAAGACAGAGAATACCAGAAAGATGTCTATCTGTTACTGACTATCCAAAGGCATTTGACTATGTGGATCATAACAAATTACCGACAACACTGAGAAGACTGGGAATACCATAACACTTTATTGTACTTATAAGGAAGCTGTACATGGGCCAGGAGGCAGTCATTCAAACAGAACAAGAAAATATTGCTTGGTTTAAAGTCAGAAAAGGTGTACAACAGGGCTGTATCCTTTCACTGTACCTCTTCAATCTCTATGCTGAGCAAATAATCCAAGAAGCTGGACTTTATGAAGAATGTGGCATTAGGATTGAAAGACTCATTAACATGCGTTATGCAGATGACACAACTCTGCTTATTGAAAGTGAAGAGGATTTGAAACATTTATTGATGAAGAACAAAAAACACATCCTTCAGTGTGGATTGTGCCTCAATGTCAAGAAAACAAAAATGTTTGCAACTGGGTCAGTAAGCAACTTCATGATAAAGGGAGAAAAGAATGAGGTTGTCCAAGGTTTTCTTTTACTTGGCTTTACAATCAACACTCAGGGAGGCGGCAGTCAAGAAATCAAAAGATGCATTGCATTGGGAAAAGCTGTTGCAAAAGGCCTCTTTAAAGTGCTGAAAAGTAAAGATGTTACACTGAAGACGAAGGTGTACCTGACTCATGCCATGGTATTTTCAGTCACATCATATGGTTGTGAAATCTGCATAAGAGAGACAGGAGAAGAACTGATGCTTTTGAATTATGGTGCTGGAGACAAATATTGAATATACTGTGGACTGCCAAAAGGACCAAAAGATCTGTTCTAGAAGAAGTGCAACCAGAGTGCTCCTTAGAAGGAAGGATGACTATGCTGCATCTTACATATTTTAGGCATGTTGTTGTAGGGACCAATCCCTGGAGAAGGACATCATGTCTGGGAGAGCAGCGAGTCAACAAAAAAAAAAAAGGAAGACCCTCATTAGATGGAATGACACAGTTGTCTGCAACAATGGGTTTACACATTAAAAAGATCATGTGCATGGCATCATGTTGGAGTTTCTTTCTGTTGTACAGAGGGTCACTATGAGTTGGACCCCACTAGATGTCACCGAACAACAGCAACATATAATACTTTAATGTTGTTGTTGTTAGGTGCCATTGGGTCCAGTCCAACTCGAAGCGACACTCACAGGGTTTTCAATGGCTGATTGTTTTGGGTTTGCTTCCGGAGTGGATTGCCAGGTCCTTCTTCCATTTTTGTGGTGATGGGGATCGAACAAAGGGCCTCAGAGAGCACAGAGCAGCACTCTACCAACTGAGCTAAACCCTAGCCCCCATACCTTAATAGTTACTATTTATTAAAATTCCCTAAAGTGAGTTTTGGCACAAGTTAAAGTGGGCTATATTAATTAATCATGACTGCCCTCATTCAGACTCTCAATATACAGGAGAGGAAAGGAAAATAAAATCTGTTAATCCATGACAGGTGGTCATTTTCCCACTGTTGGGAGGTAAAGGAAATCATATGTTAATTCAAATTACAAGAGATTCAGAGGTATATACACACATACTCTCACAAGAATGTTTCTGATAACAGAATTTCTTGTTTTAGCTTTTCCTAGCCTTGCATTTGTCAAAGGAGGAAGAGTATTGAGTAACATTTAGAATCATATGATCCTGTGTTGAAGTAAGTTGACAATATATATCATCCAACTTCTTAATTTTCTAAATGAGGAAACTAAGGTACACAGCAGTTAACTATACTGCTTAAAGTGTAGCAACCAGATAATGACAAATTCAAAACACATTGGCCTTCCAGTTTATTAACATCTTTAGAAATAATCACTACAATTGACTAATAGGGATATTTGAAATAATGATATGTTTTTTTCCAAAATAAAAAATAAACAATGTATTTGGACTTCAGTTCTATACATAGTTACTTAAAAGGGAATAAAAAACAACTTAAGAATGAACTATTATGCCACATTAAAGAGATAATTATACATTCCTTTTCAGATATGAAATGTGAATTTCTTTGAAAATATCTTCTATAAGAATAAGATAAGCAGTAATATTTGTAAATAGAACAGGATTAAAACTGCCCTGGATAAACACATCATCCTTTTACTAATAATATGCAGCTTTAAAATGAATTTCATGGGAATTAAGGAAGATAATAACTGTTTTGTTTTTAATTACTAGATACAACTTCAGCATCCCTAATCTGAAATCTGAAATGAATGCTGCAAGTGGAAATATCCATACCATGAAACTTTATCTTATGTACAATATTATTAAATATATTGGAGAAAATTACCTTTGGGCATTCCATTCAAGGTATATATGAAACAAATGAATTTCGAGTTTAGACTTGATAGTTTTCTACACGATATCTTATTATGTATATACAAATATTCCAAAATACCAAAAAATCTGAAATCCAAAACACTTCTGGTACTAAGCAATTTGGATATGGAATACTCAACCTTCACAAGCAGTAACTTTTTACAGTACTCAAAATAGCTTATAATACAGTTCTCAATAAATGTAATGAAATATTACACTGAGTAGATTAAAAACTAAATAGTAGAAATTAGTGGGTATCTCTGATGGAGGGGTATGGAAGCACTATAAAACTAAGATCTATAACTTAATCTGGGTGGTAATACTATATCCATATACTTTACTATGGGCTTAGTTGGTAGAGCGCTGCGTTGCAGTCTCTGAGGTCCCAAGTTCAATTCCTAGCACTGCAAAAATGGGAGACGGACCTGGCAATCTACTCCCAAGGCAATCCTGAAACAGTCAGCCATTGAAAACCCTATGAGGGTTGCTATGAGGGCACCTAACAACAACAACATACTTTACTATATGTACATACCGCTTATAATACCTCAATATATGCGTTGAAAACAAACACATACAACAAAGAGAACAAAACCAGATGGTAAGGAGAACATGCTAATTTTCATGGTAATTGCTCTTGACTGCACTGTAGAGCCAATACTGCCAGTTTCTTTTAAAGAAAGACAAAGCACACAACTAGTCCTTTCTATTTCTAAGATTAGAAAGGGCAGAAAGACTATTAAAACTACAGTGGCAGAGTTCCAAACTGTTCTCTTAGCAATGCTCATGTATTTTTGTGCATATAGATACTGCCTCTCCATGAGTTGAATGATTTACTGTATGTCTATGCCTAGAGGTGGCCTACTAATTGAGAGTGTGGAAAAAATGTAACTCTAAATGAGAATTGTTTCATATACACCTTGTATGTGTAGCCTGAAGGTAATGTCATCCAATATATTTAATAATGTTGTGCATGAAATAAAGTTTCACGGTGTGGATATTTCCACTTGTGCCATTCATTTCAGATTTCAGATTAAAGACATTGAGTTTGTATCGAGTAAGGTGTACCTGTTCCACTAATGTAAATACTTCTGTCGGATATATCCCCCAGTATGTGGGATTATGATTATGGAAAACTCTCCCTAGCAATTAAGAACATCCTCCTTTTGTGAAAAATTTGCTTTTTTGATTAACAAAAGAGAACTAATATTCATTAACTGTCTACTCTGTATTAAGCATTATCTAAATATTATCTAGCTTAACCCATCAGACATTTATGAGATAGAAATTATTGTCCTCAATTCATAGAATTGAAGCACAGAGATTAAGCACATGTTCCATGTTCCTGCTTCAATTTGAACCTAATCTACCTAATTCAAAAGCCAAGAATACCTCAATAACAATGATCACTTTTAGTAACTGAGTGAAGATATTTTAACTTCCATGACAAAATTTCCAACAAGTTGCACTGAAATGGGGAAAACACAATCAAGCTAACAAGCAACACTTGATTTTTATCAATTACACTGATTTGCGGACAAGAATATTCTGCAGGACTTGTACTTAATGTTCTGATTCAATTAAATGAAAAAATATGTATCTCAATGCCCACTATGTAACAGATGCTACACTAGGTATTGGGAAACACTAAACCATTTACTTCCCTGTGTTAGCTGCTCAATTGACATGAACTTCTTCCTACACTCACTCCTGGTGGAATGAAAGGGGCTAAGGAGGCACACACCTTTAGTATTGTTCAGTTTGTCGTTTCCAGGTCTTACTTAGCCAATGCCCAAAGTACTTAGGAAGTACTTTTGTTGTTGTTGTTGTTAGGTGCCATCAAGTCGGTATCCGACTCATAGCGACCCTCTGTACAACAGGGGAAACACTATTGTCAGTGCTTCTCTGCTGTTCATAGGGTTTTCAATGACAGACTGACTTTTGGGAGGGGGTTGCCAGGTCTTTCTCCCAAGCCTACAGCACCTGGTGTTCCAAGACGGTCTCCCATCCAGGTACTAACCAGGCCCGACCCTGCTTAGCTTCCGAGATCTGATGGGATCAGATTCCACAGGGCTACGGCTGCAGGCTAGGAAGTACTTTATCTTTTCTTTTTTTCGTTTTTTAGTATCTTACACATGCTAGGTAAATGCTCTACCACTGAGCTGAACCCTCAGCCTCAGTTTTTATTATATTTTGAGACAGCGTCTGGCTAAATTGTGCAGGCTGCCTCTGGCCTTGAACTTTCAATCCTCCTGCCTCAGCCTTCAGAGGGGCTGGGATTACAGTCATGTGCCACCGTATGGGGCAATATTTCTTGAATGAAAAGAAATTAACATTCCTTCAGCCCTTAATATGTTCAAGACATAGTTCAATAGTTTCATAATTCCCATGAAACAGATGAGGCCCACAACTGGCCTGGATGTATGAAATGCAGACTCGCTCATCCAGGATTTGAGGAGACTGATCCCAAGACCAGCTGGTCCCCACAACATATTGCATTTGAGAAACCTTTTAATTTTATACACATTGCTTCAGGTAATTTTTTTTTTTTTCTTTTTAGACGCCCAGTGGATTACCCATTTGAAACACTATGTATCTTAGGCTATTTTTCACTTTCTGGTACTGAGCAATACTTACTAGTACCGACCAATTACTAAAATAATCTAATTTTAAAGTCAAATTTTTCTTAAAATTACTAGTAAATAGGGAAACTTCTGATACAGCAGAATATAGTTCAGGACTGTGAAGCAACAGAACTATGATGCTCAGGGCTTTGGAGAAATGACATTTCTGGGAAATAAATAGGAATGAGAACCCTGCTTTCTTAATTGAAAAAGATTTCCCTACAATTTTAAAAGAAAACTGCATTAGAAACTGATAGACCAAATGTATCCTTCCTTCTTGTATTTCTCAGAGCACTGCTCAAGATCCTATAGTGTTAAGTCCTTTATATCACAACTCATTAAACCAAGCCAAACTAAGTATAGGTCATCCAGTGCTATATTACGAAAACTGTATTTCTGAATCTTTTCATACCAACATGTGGAAAACCATATGACCTGGTACAGCACAGAACAATCTCAGATTAAGTCTGTAGCTCTCTGAGGTAAGTTAAAGCTCCAAAATTAAAATTTACCTGGGATCTTTGGGGAAAAAAAAGAAAGTTCGGAGGCAGCCACAAATAAGAGAAGCAGCAAGAGAAGTGGAGTTTGAGAGCAGGGTGAAATCGAACATTCCGTACCACGTCTGACAACTGAAAAGCCCTCAAATATGTGACACCACTGGGACTGTTAGAAAGGCGGGGTAAGATCTCCCGAATGACTAAAATGAGAGTTTCATAACTAAAAGAGTTTAATTTCAGATTACCCACCTAAAATTGGCTGACGGAAAAAAATCATACCCACTGCACAGATGAGAAAACCAGGAGCGTTTTCAGGTGACACAATCCCACGGCTTGTGCACCTCGTCACGTGAAACGCCCAAAGTTGCCGCACAGGGCTGCCACAAGCGCTGGCATTTGGAATTGGGGAAAATCTGTCCCAAGAGGTGTGAGGACCGGAGGGGCGGTCAACAAGGGCGGGCAGATTTCCCTTCCGAAGGGGAACTGAAGCTGGGGGGTTTTCCGGGCCGGGGCCCCGCAGGCCGGCCCCCACGCATGAGCCACGCATGGCAGGGGCTAACCCGCCGGGCCGCGCTCCTGGTCGCGCACGGCTCACCCCAGAGGTCACCCTGACCCGGAAGCAGTACCCCAGAGTGGCGCTCAGGGTTCGGGAAGGCCGGGTGGAGGGACGAAAAGGAAGGTGGGAGGGTGGGAAGTGCGAGGCGAAGAGAAGAGCCAGCCGGGTTAGGGCGGGAGACACCCCGAAGGCAGGGGCCGGGGTCGGGGTCGGGGTGGGGAGAGGAAAGCCCCTCGCGGGCGCGCGCGAGCCGCACACACTCACCTGCCCCTCCCCCTCCCCGCCCGGCTGAGGCTCCGAGCTGCTGCGGGCCGCGCGCGCACCCGGGGCGCGCGCGCGCGCTGCTGGTCGTTGCCTCGAGCTCGCGCTCGGCTTGTTCAGTCCCAGCCCCGCTCATTCAAAGCCGGGCGCGCGCTCCGTCGCAGCCTCCGTTGCCGCCTAGCAGCTGCCATGGCCTCCGCCTCTTCAGAAGGCCCGCCCTCGGCTCCGCCCCTGGCTCCGCCCCCGCACCTCCTCCAGCTCCGCTCCGCCCCTTTCGCCCTTCTTAAAGGCAGTTCTGGGTTGTCTTCTAGCCCTTCTGCACCCCGCCCCAGGTTTTGTCCGGCCCAATAGGCGAGAGGCTGCTGGTCGGGGAAGCGGCGACTCGCAGGCGGAGGTTTGGTCTCTAAGGCTTTTTGTGACACCTTGCAAGCTGTAGGGACTCTGGTTGTTTGGCACCTGGCCTTGTGTCAAGTCGCCCTACTTTCCTTCTGTGTAGAGTGCCTGCCCTCTAATCATTTCCCTTTCTCTTCCACCCATAGAAACCCTCTGCCAGGCAAGACTAAGGAAAAGCAGCATCCAGATTGCAAAAAATGAGGGAACCCCTACTTTGTTTCAGGGTGTTTTAGAGGTGACTAGTGCAGACACCAGTCATTCCTCCACCTGAGGGATGATAAATGCTAAGTCTCATTGAGGTTTAGCCTCTTTTTGTTCCTTGCCTGCACCTTGGGCTTGCCATTCTTTCATTGTTTCTCTCTTTGAAGATTGATTGGTTTTATTTTTCCTTCTTTTTATCTTTTCTGCTATTAAAAAAACTAGAGTCATTTACTATTGGGGGCAAGGAACCCTCAGAAAACTGACTGTCATTAGAGGGGATAGTTTGTTTATATCGTCAACGGCTGAAACATTTTATGCAGATTATTCCTCAACCAGCTTCTTTTTTCTTTTCTTTTTTTTTTTTCTTTTTCCTTTTTTTTTTTCTTCCGGTACTTAGGGGTTGAACACAGAGTCTCACTAACTCATGCAGGCTGCCTCTGGCCTTCAACTTGCAATCCTCCTGCATCAGCCTCCTGGCATGAGTCCCTAGGATTACAGGCGTGCTCCATAGCACCCAGCTTCAGCCTTTTCCTTTATATGTTTTTTAAAGACTGCAACTACCTTTGTTCTCTCATTCTGACCACTACCCAACTATCTAGTTAACTTTGTAGCAGTCTTCCCCCACCCTCTTACTCCAATCGACCCAACATTTCTATTAGTGATTTAATATGCTTATTTTATTTATAAGGCTTTGAGGCAGTTCATTACTATGTAGCTCAGGCTGGCCTCAAACCTGTAATCCTCCTGCATATGGAATAATGGAATTACAGGTGTTCACCAGTATGCCTGGCCAATGCTTTTATCCCCGTAGAGGAAGAAAGGGAATTTAAGATTCTTGCTCTGGTTCTAGGTAAATATGTATACATTATTTAATCTCTTTATCTCAAGTTTCTTCATCAATAAATTTAATACTTGCAAGATTCTTAGTGCAGGCTAGCACACAGCAAACACTCATATATAGTAGCTGTCACTACAGTTACAAATGTTATAGCATTATATCATTTTCAGTAACTATACCCCCTCAAACCTAGGAAATTCACTGCAGTCCCTTAAACTGTCCATGTAGTAATTTTAATCTCTTCTAATGTCTAAATTACAATGATCTAAAATTTCCAATGGGCTGGGATTTAGCTCAGTTGGTAGAGCGCTGCGCTGCAGTCTCTGAGGTCCCAAGTTTGATTCCCAGCACCGCAAAAATGGGAGAAGGACATGGCAACCCACTCCCAAGGCAATCCTGAAACAATCAGCCATCGTAAACCCTATAGGGTCGCTATGAGTCGGATACTGACTGGACAGCACTTAACAACAACAACAAAATTTCCAATACTTTCTGAATCCCCCAAATCCAATAATCTTGACATAAGCAAGTTTTCAAATTTTTCCTTGATGACGTATGTTTGCTTCAAATTATTTATTGTGCTCCGTGATATTTCCTTCTTTTTCGTGATCCTTTGGTTCTCTTTATTAAGTTTACCATTTCCAAATTTAACAAGGCATATACTTTTCCAGCCTGCAGCTATAGCCCTGTGGCATCCAATCCCATCAGATCTCAGAAGCTAAGCAGGGTCGGGCCTGGTTAATACTTGGATGGGAGCCCAGTTGGGAACACCAGGTGCTGTAGGTTTGGGAGAAGGACCTGGCAACCCCCTCCCAAAAGTCAATCTGCCATTGAAGACCCTATGAACAGCAGAGAAGCACTGACAATAGTGTTTCACCAGTTGCACTCAAGGTCACTATGAGTCAGATACCAACTGGATGGCACCTAACAACAACAATACTTTTCCAGAAACACTAGTTGCTGAGTACTTGCTTCACAACATAATAACAAATGGGAAAGAAGAAAGCTTGCTAAAGATTGCAAACTTAAAATTTACCTTGAAATACCTATAAAAGAGTATTTTAAAATCACCTTAATTAGTGGCAACCCCATATTTTGGGATTATAGGGGTCAATAATTTGGAATCTTACTTGGGGACCACCTCTTCGAATGTGCAATTTTAAATCCTGTTCTCTGTCCAAGCTTTGTGTGAGTGGTGGTGCTGGGGACCAACAGATGTCAAGTGGGAGAAACGAAAGGAATAGAACTTGTTACATGAAAGATTTCTTCATTGCCTTTATTCCATGGGATGTACTTAACTCTGCCAGCTCTGTGAACAAACAGTTTTGCCCACTTTAAAATTTTTGATCAGCCTTTGCCCACCTGCCTACTTGATTTTATTCAGGCTATCAGCTTCCAGCTCACCTCTTCCTCCCTACTTTAACAGCCTCTATCCTCTGTGGTTCTAAGTTATCCATTTGGGGCTGAGCCCTATCTGTCTTGTCAGGTGACCCTGCCTGGGGATTGGAGCAGAACTTGCAAACACAGACCTGTGCTTCCAGATCAACTCCAGCCTAGTTTCCTGGCTTTTCACAAAAGGGTGGATTTTTTTCCCCCCTTTAGTGCAATTCTAGACCTGCTGTTCTGACTTGGAATTTAATGGCTTTTTATTAGTGAGCAGCTTTTCATGGTGGGATCCAGATCATAAAGTAACATACATTTCTTGATCAAGCAAAACAAAGACTTGGAGCTCAGAGTGACAGCTTTGAACAGATATATTTGAAAGCATAAAATTTTCTGATGATAATTTTAATGGATTGTTTTATTGCTCTTTCTACTAGAGAATTTTATTTGCTTTCAAAATAATAAACTTAGTCTAGAAAATGATAATATTTTTAATATCTAAAATCACCATTTCATAGTTAGGGTCATTTGCTTAATAAATAAACCAAACAGTCTAAAGCAGCTTTTTTAATTAATTTCTATGCTACTAAATGAAAATTAACTTTCTATGAGGCATTATGTATTTTCTATCATAATTATTATTACATTAACTAGTAATTTTTATTCTTAATACAAGAAAGCCCAATATTTAAGAACAAATTTAAGAGTTAACCAAGTTTCTTCAGAAGGGGCCTGGATAATAGAGAAAAATAATGCACAAGGCTTGTTTGTTTGTTTTACTAGAAATGAATTCAAGTGAAAGTATGGATAAATTCTTATGTTCAGTAGTGACGTTTAATAACATAATACTCCTTGACTAATTCCACATTGTTATCAAAACTATAATATGTTGTTAGGTGTCAACGAGTTGGGTCCAGCTTATAGCAACACTCCCTGACACTGTGCCATGCACACAATCTTGTTTGTATTTAAGCCTATTGTAGCCACTATGTCAATCTACCTAGTTGAGGTTCTTCCTTTTTTTTCTCTGACCTTCCACTCTCTCAAATTTGATGCCCTTTTCCAGGGATTGGTCCCTTCTAACATGTCCAAAATAGGTAAGACACCGCCTAGCCGTCCTTGCTTCCAAAGAACACTCTGGTTGCACCACTTCTAGGATAGAGCTGTAGGTTCTTTTGGCAGTCTATGGTATATTCAATATTTGTCTCCAGCACCATAATTCAAAAGCATTAATTCTTCTCCTGCTTCCCTCATTAATTGTCCAGCTTTCACAAGCATATGATGTGACTGAAAATACCAGGGCATGAGTCAGGCATACCTTTATCTTTAATGTGAAATCTTTACTTTTCAACACTTTAAAGAGGTCTTTGGCAACAGCTTTTCCCAATGTCATGCATCTTTTGATTTCTTGACTGCTGCTTCTGTGGGTGTTGATTACAGAAGCAAATAAAGCAAAATATTGGACAACTTCAATCTTTTCTCCATTTATCATGAAGTTGCTTACTGATCCAGTTGGAAGGATTTTTGTTTTGTTGATATTGGGGAGCAATTCATATTGAAGGCTGTGCTCTTTGATCTTCATCAGTAAATGTTTCAAATTCTCTTTACTTTCAGCAAGCAAAGTTATGTCATTTGCATAATGCAGGTTGTTAATGAGTCTTCTGCCAATCCTCATGCCACATTCTTCTTCATACTTCATAAAGTCCAGCTTCTCAGATTATTTGCTCAGCATAGAGACTGAAGAGGAACAGCGAAAGGATACAGCCCTGACACACAGGCTTCCTGATCTTAAACCAAGCAGTATGTCCTTGTTCTGTTTAAACAAGTGCCTCCTAATCCATGTACAGATTCCTCATAAGAACTATAATGTAGTTTACCTATATTATGATTTAAGTAGACTTTATATGACCTGGCAATCTAAGGCCTTTTATTATTTTTAAGAGCAAATGTATTGAAATTCATACAGCCAACATAAAACAATAACATGATCTATCTTGTATGTGAGTTGAAAACTTAAAAATAATACTGAACTAACAATAGAATACTCATCCCTTCAGCTATGTATAGCATAATGGAAATTGTGGCTGTGACCTTGAACTAGCTTAAGCATCAGTTTTCTCTTCTGCAAAATTAAGCTAATTATTTTCCCTGTGGATTTCTTTTGCAAATTAAATGTCATGATATATGTGCTAATGTGTTTGGAAACACAGTAATAAAATCAAGGAAAGCTTCCTGGCATATAAATTTATCATCTTCAAGTCCAGTAGACTCCTCTTGAGCTCATAGCAAGGAATCGTGCTTCCAAGGAAAACAGAGGTGAATTTTGTGTCATCTGGAATCAGAAATAGACACGTTCACCAGTAACACTTTCAAAAAGGAAAAAGAAAAGAAACTTTAAGCTTGAAAGGTATAGCCAGAAATCAACTCTCCACCCAACCTCTGCCTCCCCCTTGCTTTGAAGACATAGCATGAAAAAGGAGCTGTCAGAACTAAAGTATTACAACGCTTCCCCTCTCTCCAGGGTTTTTGTCACTACTCATGAGCTACTTTTCTCATAACATTATTCACTGCCAAATTTTGTTCATTCTTCCAAAGCTCATCATTTCAGCACATGTAGATTATCATAATGATCCCCCAACTAGCCCTCTGTATTTTATTTTTTCATTCCTCTAAGCTCACTACTTTGCTGTCTGATTAATATGAATATTTTTAAAATATGATCCTCTTCACGGTAACTATTCCATTCAAAATAGATTCATTTGCGATTTTTCATTAATTCAAATTCTCTTGGGAGGATGTGTCTTAATTGTTGATGTTTAAAGTCTCCATGTATTTCTAACAGTTGTTTCTAAATTTCCCCCTGGGCACCTCTGGCCCTTTAAGGAATCAGACATATCAGCAATTATTGTTCAAGAGGTTTGTCTATATGTACTGTACATTTCATACAGTGAAAATTACTCACCTCCTCATGGTGCAGAATATATTCTTCACGTAGCTCTAATTTGAAATTTAAACCTTTGTAAGTGAGAATAAAATTCAGACTATAATCATAAAAGAAATATTCAGTGTAAAAACTTAATATATTTATTTTCTTTCTTCCTAGAGAGAATTTACATATATAAAGGATCATCTGCCTAAATACATAAATTTCTTTAAAGAAAAACCAATAAAAATACTCTTGCCACACAGCCAGACACACTCATAAATATCTTGCCCAAAAGGAATAATTTTTTCTGCTCTTAAGCACAGAGCCCATTACTATAGCAACCATAACTAGTTGGTCTATAACTGGGTGTGAATTTTATATACTGTTATTTGAAACAGTAAGGCTGTAAGTCAGGATAAAGTGCAGTTTTTATAATATTTTGGAAGGATTTTCTATCTCAAACATCTGGAGGAGCAAAGGTTTCATCATAGTGCCAATTAATTCATTTATTTAAACAACTTATTCCACACTTATGGACCCACTGTGTGGTAAATTCTTTAGAGAATGCAAAAGAACACATAAGCCTCAACTGAAAGGGACTTCTCCAGTAAAGTCAGCATTCATGGGTAAACAGCATTCTTTTTTTTATTATTGGAAATTTTTAATGTACACCTTAATGTGATTCATTTTGACATGCTTTTCATTGTGACATTTCCATATATGCATTTTGATAAACATTATTCATATAACTTACCCCTTACCCTCCCCAATGCTTCTCCCCCTCCCAATCTAAGTTTCCCATCTAAGCCTTCTCCATCTTTTACTTAGTAATATTTTTCTATTGTCCTTGGGTTCCAGTTCTGTTTAAGATAGAAACTTTTCCTGTAGTGGTCTTTGTTTTTATCTTGTTAGAACAATTACATGCATTTTCTAGACCATTTATATTGACACCATTCTTATCCTCCCCCTTTTATTATGACCCGACCTTTGAATAGGATTTTTCCTTCTTATATTTTGAATCAGCTCCCTCATATGAGTGAGAACATGTGGTGTTTCTCTTTCTGAGCTTGTGTTCGTTCACTTAAAATAATTTTCTCTAATTCCATCCATTTTGCTGTGAATGACCTTATTTCATTTTTCTTGATTGCTGAGTAGTATTCCATTCTGTATATATACCATAGTTTTTTTTATCCATTCTTCTGTTGAAGGGCACTTTGGTTGATTCCATATCCTTGCTATTGTGATAAGCACTGCATTGAACATGGAGATGCAGGTGTCTCTGTGGTATGATGACCCATCTCCCTTTGGGTAAATTCCCAATAGTGTTATAGCTGGGTCATATGGTAGATCTATTTTCAGTTTTTTCAGGTATTTCCATATTGATTTCCACAGTGGTTGCACCAATGTACAGCTCCACCAACAATGTAAGAGTGTCCCCTTTTCCCCCCGCAACCTCACCAGCATTTGTTGTTGTTTGTTTTATTGATCTTGGCCATTCTTACTGGTGTAAGGTTAAATCTCAGTGTTGTTTTGATTTGCATTTTCCTAATGGCTAGGGATGTTGAACATTTTTTCATGTGTTTCATGGCTTTACGGACCTCTTTATTTGAGAACTGTCTACTCAGTTCCTTTGCCCATTTGTGTATTGGGTTGTTTGTTTAGGGGGGAGTTTTTTTCTTGAGTTCTTTATAAATTCTAGTAATTAGACCTTTGTCTGATGTATGAGATGTGAAGATTTTTTTCCCATTCTGTGGGGGTTTCCTTGACTCTGTTAATTGTTTCTTTTGCTGTGCAGAAGCTTTTTAATTTCATGTAATCCCATTTATCTATTTTTGTTGCAATTTCTTAAGCAATTGGAGTCTTATTAAGGAAATACTTTCCTGAGTCTATATGATGGAGTGTGTTGCCTATCTTGCCTTCTACAAGTTTTAAAGTTTCTGGTTTTATGTTGAGATCTTTTATCCATTTTGAATTAACTCTCCTGTATATTGAGAGATGGGCATCAGATTTCATTTTTCTACATGTGGATGACCATGTTTCCCAGAACCATTTGTTGAAGAGGCTGTCCTTTTTCCAGTTTACTTGCTTTGCTCCTTTGTCGAAAATCAGGTGGCTATAGGTGTGTTGAGGTATTTCTGGGTCTTCTATTCTGTTCCAGATGTCTTCGGGCCTATTTTTGTGCCAGTACCAGGCTGGTAAACAGCATTCTTGAAAGAACAGTTTTTCTCTGAGAATTTTAGACTTATTGAATCATAATAACCAAGTAGTGTATTAGGACCTATGAGTAACATGGAAAGAAGTTCATAGCTGGTCAGATGCCCACAAGCATCCAAGAACTCATTGTAAGTCTTCTGGTAGCTCCTTCCTCTCTGGTCTTACCCAGTGTGTGCAGTTACTCTCTGGAGACAGGAAGTTGGAATAAATAAATCTTAGTGCTTCTTTCACTGGCGAGTGGACACTAGCATAAGGGAGCTGAAACTGCCCACTGACAAGGATGGAAATGGGTATGACTGACTCTCCAACTGTTCCAGACAGGTTCCCCTAACCAAATACAGAATGGATTCAAATCAAGGTTTAACCATTTTAGCTTTGGATGGCAGGGGTGATAAAAATTTCAAAGTAAGTGTAATATTTTAAGTTATTATCTTGCCCTAAAATTGTCCCTGCCCATGTAAACCCTCAACCCCTTGTTGTTGTTGTTGTTAGGTGCCGTCGAATTGGTATCTGACTCATAGTGACCCTCATAGGGTTCTCAATGGCTGTTTCAGGATTGCCTTGGGAGTGGATTGCCAGGCCCTTCTCCCATTTTTGCGATGCTGGGAATTGAACTCGGGTCCTCAGAAACTGCAACGCAGCACTCTACCAACTGAGCTAAATCCCAGCCCCCTCAACCCCTTGTTGTTGTTGTTGTTGTTAGGTGCCATCGAATTGGTATCCGATTCATAGCGACCCTCATAGGGTTTTCAATGGCTGTTTCGGGATTGCCTTAGGAGTGGATTGCCAGGTCTTTCTCCCATTTTTGTGGTGCTGGGAATTGAACTTGAGACCTCAGAGACTGTAGCGCAGTGCTCTACCAACTGAGCTAAATCCAAGCCCCCTCAACCCCTTAGGAAGGGTTAATTCCCTGTTCCCTTGTTCCTTTCACATTTTTGCCACCTCAGACATTTGATGAAAACCAGGAGATATATCAGTTAAGATTAGGATCTCCATCAAATATCAGTGAAGCCTTAAAAGTGCAAGCAGGGATGGAGTGCACCACAATATTAGGAACCCAAACTCCTTTCCACTGAGTTCCCTTCCTCCAAGGACTGGCCTTTTTCCTCCCAGTCCAAGGATGCATCTTGCTTTAAGCATCAGGGAAAGCAGGAATGGATGAAGAAAGAGCAAATGGATGCAAAATAGTCACGTTTAGAGGAAAATTCCTAGAATATGCCATCTATTTGTTGGCTGGGATTTAGTTCAGTTGGTAGAGTACTGCTCTGCAGTCTCTGAGGTCCCAAGTTCAATTCCCAGCACTGCAAAAATGGGAGAAGGATGTGGCAATCCACTCCCGAGCCAATCCTGAAACAAGGAGCCATTGAACACCCTATGAGGATCACTATGAGTCGGACATGACTCGATAGCATGTAACAACAACAACATAGAAATTGGACACTCTGCATTGCAAGAAAAGCTGAGAAACAGTTTTTAAGTGGCCCTGTGCCTAGCCCATGATTCTAATAATTAGTCCTAACAGAGTGTTTATCATATGCTATGCACTGTTCCAGTGTAGTAAGCCTAAAGGTGTATCGGGCCAGGATTGACATGATATAGGTAGCATTATGGTAATAAAGCCTGCAGTGGTAGCCCTGTGGCGTCCGATCCCGTCAGATCTCGGAAGCTAAGCAGGGTCGGGCCTGGTTAGTACCTGGATGGGAGACCGTCTTGGAACACCAGGTGCTGTAGGCTTGGGAGAAGGACCTGGCAACCCCCTCCCAAAAGTCAGTCTGCCATTGAAAACCCTATGAACAGCAGAGAAGCACTGACAATAGTGTTTCCCCTGTTGTACAGAGGGTCGCTATGAGTCGGATACCGACTTGACGGCACCTAACAACAACAACAATGGTAATAAAATCAACAGAAGTGCCTATCATTTACTAAAATCCTACCACCTGTTGGGCTCTTTGTTATGGGCCATTTGTATGATATCATCAGTTCTCAAATGCTACACCACAAGATGGATCTTATAGGTGAAGAAACTGAGAATAATGAAAACTAAGAACTTACCTGAGAACATAGATGTGGTAAAGTATAAGCCTAGAATTTGAATAGCAATTTGAACAGAAAATATTTCACTAAAAACTCTCTTCATAATGAGACACTCTTCCACTCTTAAGGAAAAGTGAGATGCCTGGCACAGTGACACATGCCTGTAATCCCAGCAACTCAGGAGCTGGAGCCAGGAGGATCTCCCATTCTAGGCCAGAGGCAGCCAGTGTAACAAAGACTGTCTCAAGATAAAAAATAAAAATGGGCTGACAATGCAGCCTAGTGGTTGAGCACTTGCATAGTATATGCAAGACCCTGGGTCCAATCCCCAAGTGCCACAAAAAAAGAAATAAAAAAAAAAAAAGAAAAGGAAAATTGATAAGAAAAGTTAAAGATAATTAAATGTTGGAACTTGGGCTCTGAAATTTGACTGTCTATATTTGAATCTCAACTTTCCATTAGTAGCTCTGTGAACTTGGGCACTGTTCTCAATCTTTTTAGGCTTCAAGTTTTCTCATCTGGAAAAGAGAATGATAAGCCTATAGAGTTATCACAAGAAGAGTCACGTACCCAGCATCACAAATGGCTGTTAGTAAGCACGAGGTCAATCTTCATTTCATCACTATTACTATAACTAATAGTAATAGGGCCCCACACATCTGTCAGCTTGTAGTGCTGTAGGGGCTTGCATATTGCTGTGATGCTGAAAGCTATGCCACCAGTATCTCAGACACCAACAGGGCCACCCACGGTGGACAGGTTTCAGCTGAGCTTCCATACTAAAACAGATGAGGAAGAAAAACACAATAGCCCACTCCCAAAGCAATTAGCCTTTGAGAACTTTATGAATAGCAGAAAAGCTCTGTCCAGTATAGTGCCAGGTAATGAGCCCCCCCAGTCAGGAAGGCATTCAAAAGACTACTGGGGAAGAGTTGCCTCCTTAGAGTAGAATTGACCTTCATGATGGGAATGGAGTACAGCCTCTGGGACCTCCTTTAGCTGATATGGCACAACTCAAAATGAGAAGAAACATAGCAGCAGCAACATGGGCTGAAACATAAAAAGATTGTGTGTGTGGCACAATTTGTGGTAGTGTTTTGTTCTGTTGTACGTAGGGTTGCTATGAGCTGGATTTGACTGAACAGCACCTAACAACAAAGTAGTAATAGAGATGCGGTAAAGAAAGCACTTCCCGGGGATAAAAAAAAAAAAGGAGAAAAGACTGGGTGTGTTGATACACTCCTATCATTCCAGCACTCGAGAGGCAAGGGCAGGAGAATTTTGAGTTCAAGTCAGCCTGGGTTACATAGTCAGACCTTCTCTTAAAACAACAAGCATACAAGTTAAAAAAATAAAACAAAACAAAACAAAAATAAAGAAGAGGTAAAAGCAGGTGGATCATGTAGAAGTTGTTGCAACGATCAGGTAAAGGAACTTTTAGGAAAGATTAGACATGGTAGCGCTAGATACAAACATTTGACAAATACAGGAAGATATTTTTATTACTGTCCTATGGTTTATTCCTTATCTTGACCAAAATGAGAGAATTATATTTCCTTTACCAATTTTTCAGATCCTGGATAGAACAGTACTGGGTAACAATAAATAGACTCAATTTCTCCTACTACAGGCTTACAACACAGATCACTTTCTATACTGCATGTGTAGGTTTCTTGTTTGCCCACACACCAAGCAAGCAATCAGTTCTGCAGTGGACACCAGCTGGATGTTCTCTAATTCAATTCTCTTCTGACACTATGTACCTGGAGATAGCATTAGATCTCACAAGTTGAGGGCCTAAGTTCCAAAACTTCCCCCTCCACTTTAGGTGCCAGTTGGAAGCCCCAGGTTGCAGGTTGTTTTATCTGTGCTTCTGACCAAATTACTATGAATCAGGGCCTCCACAACCCTCTCCTCAGTTTTAATCACCTTGCTTGAGTGATCACAGGAAACATTTACTTATTTGCGTTTACCAATTTATTATAAAGGATGTTACAAAGGACACAGATGAAGAAATGCATATGGCAAAACTATGAAGGAAAGGAGAGAAAGCTTCCATGCTCTTTCTGGGGTGCCCTCCAGGAATTTCTACACATTCAGCTGGCTAGAAGCTCTCTAAACTTTGTCAATTTAATAAGATAGGGGTCTTATCAAACAAGGTAGGTCAGAGAAAGATAAGAAAGATTAGTTTCTATGACCTAGCCTTGGGGAAGAGAAGTTGTATTTTTTATGGTCTGTCCTTGGGAGTTGTGAGGATGAAAGTCTATTTTAATATATATATTATATATTATATTATATGTGATATATAATTTATATTATATATTTTTATTATATATAATATATATTATATATTATATATTATATAAATATATTTTATATATATTTATATTATATATTATATATATACCCACACACATATATACACATACATACACACATATACATATATACATATATGTATATTTAAAACAAATGTATATATACACACATAGATGCATATATATACATACATACATATTAGCCTAAATCCTAACACACCAAAGGATTTTTATGATTTTTTCAACAGCTAAATTGCCACTTTTACATTAAACAATATCTTAAGAATTTAAACATTGATCCCTAAGACAACAACATCAGAGAAACATTACTTAAAAGCAAAATATTTGCTGGGTGCCCTGGCACATCCCTATAATTCCAGCTACTTGGAAGGTAGAGGCAGTAGAATTGCAAGTTTGAGGCTAGAGGCAGCCTAGGCAACTAAGTGAGGCCTTTTCCCAAAATGAAAATTTTAAAAATGGGGGAGCCAGCTGGGAGTTCAGCCTAGATGCATGAGGCCCTTGGCTTAAGTCCCAGTACTGAAAAAAGAAATTTAAAAGCAGAGAATTTAAAAGCAAAAAAAAAAAAAAAAAAAATTTAATGTGGCTAGCATATGAATGAAGGCTATGTGAAACCACATTGCCCCTGTATTCCTAACAATTCAGGCATTTAAAAAAGTAGTAGTTAAATTGTAATTTATCTGGCACAAACTATTATGGGTATACTATATTATTATTACTATAATAATTCTAGAAGGTTCTTAAAAATAGATAATAAAAAGGCTAAAGCAATTAAATCAAGAAATTTGAAATAAAGTCTGTGGCTAAGAAGAAAGTTTTAGAAATTCCTTTTACTGCCAAATGACTTGTATTAGACAAGCTCTTTATTAAACATCTATAGAAGAATTTTGAGCAAAATTTTCCAGGGGATGAATCAAAACTTTAAGTAAGGAAAGATTATAGATGGTGCCAATACTGTGGCTTTCACAGTGTTATGATGTGAAAAATAATTCTGTCTTCCAGAACTCAAATGTAGGAATTTGTTCCTTAGATGCTAAAACTGTAATTCTTGGAATTTAATTTTGAACAGAAAGGAAGTGTTATGACATGGAAAGAAAACAATTTGTCTTAGAAAACCTTATTTAAAGTCTCCACATGGAATACATTGTGACTCCCCTCCTCCCCATCTTAGGAAGACAAGTTTCTC